>PVIA01011772.1:0-42160 GCA_004024845.1 Tonatia bakeri
ATCTCTGTGACCCTGACAGATTCCACAGGAGCCAGACATTCTGTCCTGGGTAAGTTAATTCAGCTCACACTGAGGGACTGAATTTGGGTCACTGAAGCAACAAGAGAGGATGGATAGCACTTAAAAGTTTGCATTTGTTTATTTTTGTCTTAAGTTGTGCCTTACCTGTATGTAGATGATAGTCATGATGCAATTGATCAAAGCCCTGTTTAAAGTGTAATGTTCTCTATTTCAGGAAACCCATTACCAAATAGGAAAAACACATTATTCTCCTAGTTTCAGATCATTGTTTCTTTGTGAACCCTACCTGTTTGTGTTTTATGGCAAGGGGAATATACTGTTAGCTCCCCTGTATCACTTGAAGACCAAGAAAGAAATATCACTTGAGCTGTTGGCCTTGCAAATCCAAATCTAAAAAGTGCTATATAAAACAACAATAATAATAAAGCCTCATAGATTTTGTTTCAAAATACATTTTTCCTTATCCAGTTGCCTTTTCTTCTATCATTATTATAGATCATTCCTTTGGGCTAAAGAAATAAAATATTAAATTATAACTCATTTGTCATGCTTTAGTGTGACTTAAAAAAATTAATAGTTATTTCTTCACAGCTAGTTGAGAAAAGGGCCCTAAGGAGAGAGAGAGGTCCCTGAAGCTGGGGGAGAGGATTGGGGTAGGGGTGGGGTGGCATGGATTCTGGAGTGAGGGCACTACCCCCCAAATTACTGGTTGGATAAGAAGATCTGGAGAGTAGTATCTGTCCCTTATTCTAGCGTGTTGAGTACAGGTGACCTTTGACAAATATTTGTTGGTTGTGTGACGCAGCACCTAGAAATGAGGGAGGAAAATTGAAAAAATGGGACCTAAGAGAACTTGGAGATAAGCCTACTTGGCAACTTTGCCTCAGGCTGGTCCTGCTGGTACATGATTGTATGCTTCTGTGGCATGTATTATGCATTACGTGTATATCCCATGAGCTTGTCCTTTTTGGTCCTAAGTACTGTAAGTGCCTTAAAAGCAAAACATCAGTTCTGTTTTTGTTGCTGTTGTTGTTCTCTGTGGTGCTCTGTACACCGCAGGCACATCACAAATGCTACTGACTGACTGACAGCCTGTGCTGGCAGCTGTCAGCCAGAGCGAGGAAAAAAGCATCTGAGTCACCCCAGCATCAGCCAAGAATCACAGCCAAGTGTAATTTTCTGCATAAATATTGCAGGGCTTTCTCGTGCTAAAAAACAAATAAGAACCTGAAGGACATAATTTACGGGAATGAACCTTAGGCTCTATTTCAGCATAGATGTAAGAAATGAAGGGAGGTAAAAACTGAATCAGTATCTTCAGGAGTATAAACATCTCCCTAGAAAAAACAAGTCAATCAAAAATTCCAGCTAGATATCATTTCTAAAAATAACTTTTATATCTTCTGTCTTTTATATAAGAGAGCCGATGGTTGGTTCCCATGGCTGAAGCAGGGCCCAGCATCCCTGCCCCTTCCTGGCCTAGCTGGACCCGTTGAACACAGGGTTTTCTCAGGGCATCGTTATTTTAAATGATCAGGTTGGAGTATGTCAGCATTGTATAAATTTGTTCACTCTTGCATTATACTTTGTGAGTCTAGACTTTTTTACGTGCAATCCACATGGTATTAAAGTTTACAATTCACATTTAAAAGTTATAGCAAATATATTTTTAATGCTTATTTTGTGCCAGTCTCCTTAAAGTACTTTTAGTGTGTACACTCCTCTTTTCCTCACAATAACCTTAAGGATGGAGTGCTTGTCTTTAGTTTATAAAAAAGAAAACCCAGGGAGATTAAACAATTTGCCCAGTCACAGAAGCAATGGTTTTAATATATTCAGAGTTGTGCACCTGTAATTGTGGTCAATTTTAGAACATTTTCATCACTTTAACAAGAAACCCTGTACCCACTAATAGTCACTTCCCATTCCTCCTTCCCTTTAGTTCTAGGCAACCACTAATATTTCTGTCTCGGTAGATTTGCCTAGTCTGGACATTTCATATAAATGGACTATTCCCATACATAGTCTTCTGTAACTGGCTTCTTTGATGAACATTTGTGTTGTGTGATGAACATTTGTTTTGGCTATTATAAATAGTACTGCTATGAACATTATTGTACAGGCTTTTGTGTGGACAGAAATTTTTAATTCTTTGGGTATATACCTAGGAGTGGAATTGCTGGATCCAACCGCAACTCCGTTTAGCCGTTAGCGGAACTGCCAGATTATTTCCAGCACAGCTATACCATTTTATATTTCCACCAGCAGTGCATAAAGGTTCCAATTTCTTTATGTCTTTGCCAACATTTATTAGTCTCTAGTTTTTTTATTCTAGCCATCCTATGCCAGTGCCTACCTATACTGTCAAGTGGTACGTCATTGTGGTTTTGATTTGCATTTCCCTCATGGTTAATGATATTGAACACCTTTTCATGTGTTCATTGGCCATTTGTATATTTTGTTTGCAGAAATGTCTATTCTGATCCTTTGTCCATCTTAATTGGATTATTTGTTTTTAATCATTAAATTGTAGGAATTCTTTAAGTATTCTAGATACAAATCTCTTGTCATTCTGGAGGTTATTTTTTCACTTCTTGATGTTATACATGAAAATCAAATTGTTCTAGATGCTTATCTTCAACCTTATTTCTTTTAGAAAGATGCTGTTATGACAAGTTTGTGTTTACACAAAATCCATATGTTGAAGTTGTAACCCCCAGCATCTCAGAATGGGACTTTATTTGGAAATAGGGTTGTTGCCATGTAATTAGTTAAGATGAAATCATACTGGAGTAGGGTGATATGACTAGTGTTATTAAAAGGGAAATATGAACACAGATATACATGCAGGGAGAATGCCATGCAAAGACTGAAGTTACGCTGCCACAAGCCAAGGAACTACTAGAAGCCAGGAGAGAAGCCTGAACATTTGTCTTTCCCTGGTGCCTTCAGAGGGAAGGCCCTGCTGACACCTTGATCTTGAGTTCTAGCCTCCAGAACTATGAGACGAAAATTTCTGTTGCGTAAGCCACTCAGATTGTGATTGGTTTTTTTTTGTTTGTTTTTGTTTTTTGCAACAGCCATAGCAAACTAATGCAAATGCCTAAGATTTATTTTTCCATTTTAGTAGTTACTTTCAGGTCAAAGTTCAAGGTTTAATAATACATCATTTTTCTTGTAATCCTAGTTATATTGATCAATTATATGAAAAATTACATTGAATTTGGCTCTTTTTATTTTTCTTGTACAGTGGCTTATGATTTTAAAGTCTTATCAATATATTATTAAAATGTGAGTTTATAACTTTTAGTGAACATTTAGATTGCATACCTGATATTTTGGCTGCTTAACCCCCTTTTACCCTTCTGAATAAGAAACATGATTTTGTCTAATTCCCTCTGCCCGCCCCATATGAAATACAGGAACTGATCTTAAACTCAGCACTCCTAAACTGCTTTGTCTAAGAAACTGATCATGGTAAACTTTTCACTTCCAGTGATTTGCTTAGAAATACACAAAGTACAGTTTTGGCAAGTAAAAACCTAAAGAGAATTCTAATGGGGCATTTCTGAGAAAAGTTTCCTTGCTCTTAAGAAAGACAAACCAGAGAAAAGTTCCTTCTTCCTCCCTTGATGCAGCCTGTTTGAGTTCAGGGCACTCAGTCTTTCAGAAAATTGCTCACAGAGTGGACAGAGCAAGAAGGTGAGTTTTTTTATAAGGTTAGAGAGCTGTGACTAAAGACTGCCTTGTCTCTGGGCTTGTTATGTGAGATGATACATTTCCTTGTTATTTAAAATAGTTTGTTAGCATTTTGCTTCTGTGTTCCAAAGCATCTGAACTCATATAGAACTGTTCTTTCTTGATAACCTTTTGCTTTATTTGGCTGAGTCTTTTTTTGCTAATGTCTTAAGCTATATAAGAACTCTGTTGTATAATTATTCTGTTGTTTTTTTAGTGCTTTAAACATTGCCTAATTTGGTATAACTTCAAACATCACTCATTGATGGTGAGCATGTGTGCTGCAAGAGGGTTACTAGGGTAATAAGATGCTGACTCCATTCTTGGGATGGCAGAGTAGAGTCCAGAGTAGCTGGAGACCTCATAGTGGTCATCTTGTCCTGGCAGCAAAGAGTATCCTCCACTTATTTAAGAGTCCTGAACAAATATTTTCAAATGTATACACCGAATTAATGTTAGTTTAGTGCTTATTTCAAAATAATTAGAAAGAACATTTAATACTGCTAAACCTAAAGTTGACATGGAATATCAATAAATTAAGTTGGAATTTCAATTAAATCGTTAATGGAATAGCTTTCTAGTAGCTTGAAGTTAGCTATATCTCTCTTCATGCCATATCCCTTTCATAGATCATTTTTATTTCCCCGTGGGAACAGGGAAGCACAGCAAATTTTAGGGCACTGGTTCAGAACAGGGGCCACCTGAGTCCTAGCCCCTGTCTGCCACCGGACTGTGAATAAATCTTCTAACTTTTCCAGATTTCAGTTCCTCATCTGTTAAACTGAGGCTTGGATTAAAGATACAGGCCATACCAAGTGTTTTACTTTGATAAAAACAGAAAGTTCTTATGTTCATTGATTAGCAAGTTTGTTGCTTCTCTATAAATAAATACTGTTAGTTAGGGAGCTTGTATTTTTCTCTTTACTATTTGTTACATTATTCTTAGCCTTCCAGTTTCTTTATTTTCAAGTGTTAAATGGTAGAAAGCAAGGATTCTGAAATAGTAATGAGTATAGCATATAATGTCACACTATCTCCTCTGATAACAAGTAGCAACTTCATAGCAGTTTAAAGTATTATGCCCTTAAACTAAAGAGGAAGTTCTGTGTGGGAGGCTAGAAAGAGGTTAAAGATTGAAACATTATGGGTTTCAGCAGTGAATGTGTGAAACTGTGTTCCCTCACTGAGACTTTATGAAGTCAAATGTAAAATGGTATCCCCCCCCCAAAAAAATAAATCCAGAATAAAACAAAACACAATTCCTTATTCTTTT
Source organism: Tonatia bakeri (assembly GCA_004024845.1). Lineage (NCBI taxonomy): Eukaryota > Metazoa > Chordata > Mammalia > Chiroptera > Phyllostomidae > Tonatia > Tonatia bakeri. Next base: position 5,033 of record PVIA01011772.1, read on the forward strand.
GAGGGCAGGTAGGATCCTGAAACACTTGGGGTTTGCATACTTCTATCTCCAATCCAAAACCAGAATTCTTTAAATCTTTAAATAGTTCTTAATGACTCTCTCTCTCCTTCTCCCCACCCCACCCCGTGTAGAAATGGGGGGTGGGGTGGGAGGCAAGCGCTTGGCAAAGAGAGAATAAAGAAATTATTTGTCTCTTTGTCAAAGAAATCTCAGGAAGACATGATAATCCATCTATTAGTGCCACGGTGAAGCATTTTTACCACAAGTCTCTGCAGAAATGAAATATTTAAGACAAAACACAAAAGAATGTGTTTCACACTTAAAAGCATAATAGACTCTAACTTACAGGTGAGGTAGGGGATTTAACAAGCTGTGGAGTTTTAAATATCTCTGATCCTAAGTACTCTGGTTGCAAAAATAACTCCAAAGGGACCTGACATGCCCTAAAATATAGGGAAGAGCCTCTTATCTAAGCAATACAATGTGCAGGGTCCTTTTAGTGAAATCCAGTCCTGCATAAAATATCTGAACACTGATGTACCAGCTGAGGTTCACTTCCTATTTTTGGTTAAGTTCCCTGGGGTGGGGGTAAGGGGCAGTCTGAAGGCTCTGATTATTTTTATTTAACAGTGAGGGGAAGAGCAGCTTTGAGGTATGATATGATAGACACCTCTCCTGTACTGATCACATACACACCATTTAATATAGAATAAGGTAGACAATCTCTGGAAGGGTGTTCAACATTGCAAGTTAACTGGAACTCTAAATACCATTGCGTTCATTCCTATATTCATTCAAAAATTTGTTGCAGTTATCTGGGGATTAGGAAGACAATCCTTGAAAAAGATAATGACTGCGCCTTTACGCAGCTTGCATTCTTGAGAGGGAGTTTGATAATAATAAATCAACAAACAAAAACATTGTTTTAGAAAGTGATGAGTGCTCTAAGAAAATTAAGCAGTAGTTCATGTTTGTGCTTATTTTCGATTGTGTGGTCAGTAAAGGGCTCTCTAGAGTTGACATTTGAGTTGAGACCTAAATGACAAGAAGGAACCAGCAGGCAAATTACCAGTCAAAAGGAACAGTGCTTGCATGAGTAACGTGCTTGGATGGAACTTGGCTACTTCCAGGAACTCCAAGAAGACCTTTGTGGCCAAAGCCATGATCACGTGTAGGAGATGAGGTCCCCAGAATTAGGTAGAGTTTCTTTTTTATTCTAAGCACGATTGTTGTCCATTGGAGGTTTTAAAGTGGAGTGGGAAGTGTGTTTTTTTAACACAATTGACACTTACTGTATAACATTGCACTTCGGTTTTACTTCTTTTAAATCTAATTTCTAATTCCCGTGCGGGTCAAACAACAGCCCTGCCATTCCCTGTTCGCCGAGGCTGTTTTGCGCTCACCAGTTTGTTTGCAACCAACGCCCTGCACCCTGCTGTTGACAGTCTCTGAGGAGCCTGTGACAGTTGGCAGGCGCAATGAGGCACAGCCTAAGCTAAATTGCGGCAGCGGTAGGGATGCGGAGAGGAGAGAGTGGGAGAGAGTCGGAGGCTGCGGTCTGGAAGGGCTGCGGCCTTCGCTGCAAGAGTAGCAGCGGCAGGGTGCGCAATGAGCAAGGGATGTGGGAGTCAGCCCAGATGAGCCTCCCACAGGGCTCACGGGCCCCTAGTTGCTCCATCCCCATGGTTTGCCAGGACTGCCCAGATTTGACATCGGAAACAATGGTGGCAAGGGGCTGGAGGCAAAGGCGCCAGGGCTGGGGAGTGGGGGGGAGGCATGGCTGGTTAAGGGAGCTTCTCTGCCTAGGCCGAGGACTCCAGCGGTGGCACCCCTCAGAGCCGCAGGTGTTGATTTAGGGCTGGCTCCCGCTAGTCTTCTGATCACATTCTGCGGCGCTCAAGGCCTCCGGCTTATCCAGCGCCGGGTTTTGTGATTCGCTGGCCTGTGGTGAGGATAGGTTCCCTGGCCAGCCCCCTCCCCTTCAGTCTCCTGGGGTACGCCCACTTGGGACCATTCAGTTGTGGGCCAGCAGCCCGGCGGAGACAGTCTACAACGCCACCTCTTTCGAGCCTTGGTGGAGTGAGCGCCCGAAGCCATTCTCCAGTTCGGGAGTGAACCTTCACCCGCAGGCTCCTGCTCTGCCTTCAGATCTCGGCTACAGTGGCACCTTCTAGCCAGTCCTGTCTTCACCAAGTCACCCGAATTAGCGTCCCACTCACTGTCCATCACACCACCCCGATTTAGAGCTCAGTGGAGCAACTATTTCAGCCTCGTGTATCTTCTGCGCTTGTTTATTGCCTGCTTCCAGAATGTCTGCTTCACGGGGCAACGACTGTGTTTTTCCACTGCGGTGCTGAGTTCTGGGCGCCTAGGATCGTGCTGGCCAGGACACAGTAGGCCCTCACCTTTGCTGAATGACTGACCGTGGGCCTGAAGACACAGACGAGCCGGCTTTCCCGACCCGGGTGTGGCTTGTTTACACCCCGCCCATGGGCCTGCCCTCCGCTCCAACCCGCTTCTACCCTTCCTCTTCCCCTAGTTGGCTTCAGGCCTTGCGAAGCGTTTTCCTCTTTCTGCCCTCACGTTTTCTGAAGCTGTCCCGAAAACCCGGAACAGCGGAGCCCCAAGAGCAGCGGAGCGGCGCCGCCCCGAACAGCACCTCCCTAACATCTCTCCGTGGCCGCGCTGGGCATGCTCAGTCTGCAGGGCCGCTTCAGCCCTCCGCGTAGGAAGCTAGGGCGCTCCGGCTCTAAGGAGCGGTGGCGGGGGGAAAATGGAGCCCTTCACCAGTGGTGAGTGGGCAGCCAGAGGGTCCGGGGCCGGAGCTCTCTGGAGCCCAGAGGACTGTGGGCAGCCGTAACCCGAGGGGTTGGGATGCAGTTGTTCCCACCGAGGGTTTTCTGCGAGGGTTTGGGGGCGGGGAGATGGGACTGGGGGAGGCAGCTGGATGCTTGGGGGTAGGGGTCTGGCAGAACCAGATGCTGCGCCGGGGGCTGGTGTGAAGGTCAATACTGCCGTCTTCCAGGGTGGGGATGGGAGGCTTCGGGTGCGGCTGGACCTGATTCTCCGCTCCGCGGCCAGGTGGGCGAACGGCAAAGTTTGGGCTGCTGTACGCAGAGGAGGGGAAGTGGGAAAGTTGGCAGCACGGTTTGCCCCGAATAAGGTGGTGTGCGTCACGGCCTCTGCCCAGCTAACTTCGGTGCTGCGCTGGGAGCTGTCCCCCTGTCCTTCAGCGAGTTGCCGGCGTGACTTTTCCTAGTAGGATGGGTTGGGTTAGGCAGCTTGCGGGTTAATTTGGGGGAAGGGAGGGAAACTTGGGGAAAGGCTTGCCTCCCCCCTGCTCAGCCCGAGGAGGTGCCTGCCCGCATCGCCACCCTTACGTCTGTCGCTGGGGCGCTGCGCAGGGCGTTCGAGCGTCTTTTCCCGGCTCCGATAACAGAGTTTTCGGTGGAAGGCTCGTTAGATATGGAGAGTCCGTCACGGTGATATCACAATGCGACTACAGGGCAGAGTCAGAGTCGAGTCGGAGCTTGCGGGATATCCTACCACAGTCACGGCCCCCGTACTGAATGCAGAGAATAAATCCCGCCCTAGTTAAAACGGTGGCTTTTGTTTGGAACAGAAGTGCCAGAGTTACAGTATAAGGGTGAGATGCCTAAGCATTTTGTGGCGTTACTTATATGGATTCTGTTTTGGGATAGAAAGTAGGAAAGCCATCAAGGGATAACTCACACTTAAATAGAGAATTCATTTTCTAGTTGATGTGTTTTCCTGCTCGAGGTCGGTTACTTCAGGTAGTTACGTTAATAGAAGCCAAGTCTGTCGCTGTTTGGGTGGGTCCTGGTCACCCAAGAGACAGAGACATTGACCGCTATACATCCGAAACACCATCCTGACTTCGTTGTATGTTGTGCTTCATTCATGGGCTTGTGAACTACTCATTATATTCTTCCTGTTTCTACTTCGGAAGGCTTTATTCTACTGCCATCTTCCTGTCTGTACTGTTTAATCAGGCTTAATGATGGCAACTGTAATTCCGAATCTTCTCATTCAGGTTCTATTTGTAATCAAAAAGGCTCTGAGAAGAGTTTGGTAAAGTTACTAAGACAATTACGGAAGAGTGGGACAGAAAAGAACCTTGAAGACCATCTAGTACTTTAGTGTAATATATGTTTAATACAGATGGTTAAATCTTTTCATATGACTCTTCCAAGGCTTTTTCTTTGTTCTAAGTAGAATGCTTGGAGCATCCATCTTTCTAGGATGTTAAATATGAAATTTCATTTAAATTAAAAAAAGTTTCCACAGCAAGGCCAAGTCATCCATTTGGTCAAGAGCACGGCTAGCTGATTTTGTGAACCCGTGCCTACAGAATGAAAGTACATTCTCAAGTCTTAAAATTGGAGCCTTTTCTCCTCTCTTAGAACGTGCTCCCCTAGACATAAATGTTTACAAATTACTATATTTGGGAAGGCCGTAGAAAAGTCCTACAGATGAGAACAAAAAAGAAGCAAACCTTCAACTTTCATGTAGGAAATTGGATTTCTAATCTTCTTCCAGATTTTCAGTGTGTGCTAGAGATAGTTTGGCAATGCATCACTTTAGTTAATATAAATCCTTTACCAAGGAGAATAGAAGCTACAACGTTTGAAGTCACAAGAAATGACCTCCTAGCAATTTGAGGTACTTTTCAGGTTTAAGGTGGACTGTTTTTTTTTTTAATTTCAGAAATTTTGAAAGATAACTGTAGAATTTTCTAGTGTTTTCAAATAGGACATCTTTGTACTTAATCCCTTTGAGTACAAAGTATATGTACATTTAATTCTTCTCCTGTAGGTCTGGGTGTTCTGGTGCAGAGTATTTCATTATCCATAGAATTTATGATTGCAGGAATTGTCAAGCTTGGTATTAGCTTTTGTTTCAAATTCATGCTCTTTTAGTGAAATCTTCACTGCTTACACTTTCTCATGTATCCTGTATCTGGAAAGAGTTGTGAGAGATTAACAAAGGCAGTTTTAGTTTCAAGACCATATATCTTTCAGTTAAAATCTTGTCAATGGTTTTACCCTGTGCCCTATAAATTTGTAAAGAAGGCAGATTTAGTTTCTGTTTTGTCATTTTGGCTTTTAGTACTCTTCTATTCCGGTAGGGCCTTCTGTACTTTGTTAAAACTTGCTGCTGCCATGGTTCTTTTTCCTTGGGCCCTGCTCTTTGCTCACTGATAATGTGAACACCCTATGTTAACCTGTCCAGATAACACCTCTATAACCCATTTAATGTACACATCTCCAGAAAAGGCTTATAATCAGGGATCTTAGTGCCAGGAATTCCCCTTTGGCTCAGGAGATATTTTCGTTCTTGCCCTGGAGAGGGACTGCTATTATGCTGAGGATTGCATGTTATCTATATCGGTTTTGGATCTTTGGTCAGAGTTTTTTTTGGGGGGGGAGGGGGTTGGGGATGAGATGTGCTAGACCAGTACTCAAGAGTTTTAACAGTAACTATTATGTCCTGCTAGGCAGGTAGAGAGAGGTGAAACTAATAGAAAGTAGTGATTTATATATTATCAAAAAACAAACACAAGAAGTGGCGGCAACTCTCTAGACCTTTAGATAGATGTACTGTTGTAGATTAGGGCAAGTTATTTGATGAGTGTCAAGCTTTATTTGTCCTCCCTCGTGCATTCAGGGTTGGGATATTTCAGAGTATCTTAAATTTTTGTTAAGGAATATAAACACCCGGGCTCACCCTCAGAATCTGGTTGAGGAGGTCTGAGATTGTTGGGCCTAGGAATACGTGACTTCATTTTGAGGATGTTAGAATTATTCACCAGAAGGTAGCAGATTTAGGATTTGGAGGCATATCAACAGAGAAGGACTTTTTATCCTTATGTGCTGTGTTGAATGTGTGAGTATATGTATTTCCCCCCTGTGCTTTGTAGGCCTAAAGGGAATCTAGAGGGTAAAAAATTTGAAGTCCCAAATCTGAAAACATAATTTAAACAGTCATTTTTTTTCATATGAACAAAGCCCCCAGAAATTTCTTTAGCAGTATAGCCTAGTGCATAATCAAACAGGGGGACTTTCCTGTCTCACAAAATTATTTTTGTTTTTGTTTTCAAATGCAATCCAATTTCCCAACTTCCCATAATGAGAATCTGGACAACAAACTAGATATTCATGGTTGTAAGGCAGAATGAAATTGTGATTTCATCTTTTTATGTTATAAAATAATAATTATCCTATAGCATACACTTAAAAAAATTTTAGCATCATCTATCAAAAATGTGAGCTTACCACATTTTGTTTATTATGTTTTACATCTTTTCTATAATAAATTACTACATTGAGAGAAAACCCTTAAGAAATGGAAAACGGGAGTTTTTCTCTCTGATAGAATGTAAGTTATATACTGTTTTTAATCCTGTTGTTTTATTTTAAATAAGGGAAATAGGAACTATATAGGAATTGAGTGTTAACACTTAATAGTCTAAGGTTGAGGCAGTAACTATAAACCAATTCAGTTTTTAACTGGAAAGCATTGTTTGAAAATCTCCTTGCTTTACACAACCTCCAAAAAAGAGTGTCTTGAAACAAGATAAACAACATAGTTTAGATGCAATTGAAACCAGTGATTATCACTTATCTGTAGATGATCCTTGAGAACTCAGCCTGAAAGATATATAACCAGAAAGATTGGTTATGAGGAAATTATCATATAAAAATAAGCAAGAGGTGATTTCTTCAGTAATTCAGTCAGATACCATTTTTGAATGCCTATTACAAAATAGACTTTCTGCTAAGCACAGTTATACAAATCCCACAAACATGTCATCTGATAATGCTAATCTCAGTGAGAGAAATGAAATGCAAGAATCTAGCTTTGTTCTCATGCTGATATATAGAAGTGAAAAAGCAATAACAGTTTAATACAGTTTTCTAATTATGAAATAAATGTGCAGGGTTGTCTTTATAACCTGTTCATATTACATCTGTCACCAAAATTTCACATTCTACTGTAAATATTCCTGTTAGGAGCATTTTTACCCTCTGTATGAAAGTGTTAGGAAATCTCAGAAGTTGGGATGGAGCTAGGTTAGACCCCTGCTTCCTGGAGGCTGAGGTGAGGAGGATAGTGCAGACAAGTTCTATAAATTTGTTACCTAACCTCTTGAAAACTGTAGGTGGTTGGAGGTGGGGCAAATACTACTGAGCCTTTCCATAATACTAGTGAAGCAACACGAGAAAGTTTTTTTCTTTTTTTAAAATTTGAATCAGTAGACATGTACCTTTTCTGAGAGTTCACAGGGAACAAGGATTGGAAATCTTGAAGCCCTTGCGATAGTACAGTTCCTGTGTGTCTAGTGGCTTTTTTAGAGAAGGTTGATCATTGCCCTGGTGTTCCTGTGCAGTTATTGTGACAGTAAGAGTTCCTGTGTCAGTGCAAGAGGGGTCAGGGTTCCTCTGTAACCTGATTCATTATTATAATCCATTTGTGATTGTCCTGGGAGGTCCTGTAGGATATGGACTCAAAAGATTTTTAGGGAAAATTGGTACTTAGTAGAATTAATGATGAAGATGAAAGAAATGTGGAGATTTTAGGTAAAGCAGGAAGCTGATAGGCAGAGATTTTCAAAATAGTCATGCCTTGAGCCTTGCAAGTCTGGTTCAGAAAGGAGCCTAGTTTGGAGAGTGAGACACTGTTGTATGAGGTTGAAAGACAGAATCAGAGCTGGAAGGGGGAGGTAGGTGGGACAAAATAAATTGCGGGATGAGGGGAATGAATGAGTTGAGATTGGCATTTGGAGGCCCTGGAAGGAGATAGAAAACATTTGCCATGAGTTTAATCATACAATGTACTTCTTTCTTTCACAGTCAAAAATTCAATTACTTGTAGGTTAGGACTGTTCACTTTCATGAAAGTTTTCAATTTCAAGAAAAAAAGGACAAAGAGGGCTGTAGAGCCATTGACCTTGTGGTACCATCCTGGTAGTAGTGACTGTTCTTTATTTCCTGGTTTTACTTCACTTTTCTACTGATGCTTATGGTTGAATAATGAGCCAAATAATTTTTTTTAACTCCAAGATTAGCATCTAAACTAGGAGGAAACCAGTTCTTTTGCCAAATAAAGAAAATTCAGGCTTCCAAAGGAGTTTGAAAAACAATGGAAAATCAAGTTCAACTGTAGAAGATCTTTTGAAGTTCTTTTCCTTTTAAGAGTGTTTTGTTTAATGAAGGTCTTCCTGGGCATCCCTCCCATGTATTTTAAGAATGCAGTCACCAAAACAAAAGTCAAGCCAATTGTCTGGATTTCTGTAGGTTGGGGGGCTGGGTGGTCTAGTGTTCTCCAATCCCCCTGTATTTTTGGGAGAGGTCAAGCTCATGATCTGGGATGAGGGGAGTAAAAGGCTTCCTGATGTTTCTGTGGGCAGAGCTTCTTAAGCTGGGAGAACAAGAGAATGGGAAGTGCAGTGGGAGAACAGGTATCTCTGCGGGTTGGTTGTGCTCTTTTCCTTCCTGAACCCACAGTGACGATGACCTGAATGGTGTGGTAATGTTTCCCAGACAACTAACTACCGCACATGTCACAGAGAAACTTTCTGGTGGGTGAGGGGGCTTTGGTTCATAGTATTTCTCACATCTGAAACTTGTAAGATTTAAAACAGTTGTTAGAATATTTATCATCTCAACAGCATTACATTATCCCAAGTTTCTCTTTAGGGGAAAAATGCATGGAAGTTTGGGAGTGATTAAGTAGAGTACGTAAATGTTTAAAACATCTTTAAGTTGCTTTTGGTCATGTGATTTGAAATCAGAAAGTAGTGTAATCCTTGTCTAGTTTCTTCTTGTTTCATAACTGTTGAAAGGGCCTCAATGGTTAAGTAAGGGAGGCTGCTGTGGCCCTTGGGGCATAGTGAGAGGAACTAGTGTGCCTGATTTATCAAGATCAAGTCCAAGAGTTTGAGGTAGTTCCCTTTATAAGTATTAGCAGTAGTTTTTCTGCTTTTAGAACTAAATGCTAAGTACCTAACCAACCCTTTGGGCCACTGAAACATCCTTCCAGTATCTGGATGGGGTGGCTAGATTAAGAAAACAACTCAGACTAAGCATAGAGTATTGGGTGTTAGTGGGAATAAGAAATGTATTGCTCTTTAAAACAGCAGCCTCACTTCCATCTGCATCAATCCAGGCTAGTGAGGCTTGGTAAACTTCCAGTTGGAGGAAGCACACAGAAAAATAATTGAATGGAGAAAAGAGGGTGTAATACGAATGGAGGTTAGATAAGAAATAGGGTATGTTTCGTTAGATACAAATAAGTTACCTTTGTTCGAGTTCAGTTGTTCATTGTAGTTGGCTACATAGTTCTATTTTAATTAAGTGCCAATTTGGGAAATACCACAGAGATAAAGACTTGAAGAATTCATGCATAGAAACTTTTCTTGGCAGATAATCAAATGACTGTGATGACTGGTAGAAAAAAATGTGGTTACAATCCAGAGTTTGTATAATCATCACTGTTTTTTGAAAAGTGGGTTGATGATAAACTGACCCTCTCATTAAATTTTAAGTTGATGGCAAACTTTTTGCTATAGAGATTTAAGACTATCATTTACTTGTGTTTTATCAGTCTGATAAGTCAGATGGAAAAGTATTTCAGAGAATTATCAGCAGAATAATATTTTGTTCAAATCTCTCTGAGATCAAGTCTAGCAAATATATTTACTGATTGAAGTGCTTTCTAACTCATAAGAATTCTATGTACATCAAAGGGTTCTTAATACATTTTCTTTGCAGATCTCTTTCAATGATATTCATTCTCTATTAAATCACTTACAGGTATTCATTATGCCTAATGCCATTTTTCATTTTAAATAAGGGATCATGGTAGATTAAGCATATGTTGAAATTATATTCAGGTAGTTGATGGAATTAAAAATAAACTTTTTAACTTTATATCTTTAAAAGATATTTGCCACTTTGTAGATTTGCTTGAGAGATTAAGGAGCATAAATATTTAGGTATTATTGACAATTTCAATTGCTTTTTATAGCTCTTTCTAAGAAGTACCATGAGGATTGTCTTGGATTGTGGAGCCTATGTTATGAAGAAAGATTAAAAATATATATTGTGAACTCTGGCTGGTGTAGCTCAGCGGATTGAGTGTGGGCTGCAAACCAAAGGATCACAGGCTCAATTCCCAGTCAGGGCACATGCCTGGGTTGCAGGCCAGGTGTCCAGTGGTTAGGGGCACACAAGAGGCAACAGCACATTGATGTTTCTCTCCTTCTCTTTCTCCCTCCCTTTCCCTCTCTCTAAAAATAAATAAATAAAATCTTTAAACTAAAAAAATATTGTGAAAAAGTTTGATATAAATATAAACATTAGGGTAAGTAATTTAGCCTAGGAAAGGAAAAGAAAATTGAAAATTAAGCTCAAATAACTTTATTTCCCCTTATGAGGGTGTTGGCTAACTTTTAAATGGCAAAAAAAGTCATGTCTGATTAATATCATAATGATAAATATAAGGATAAGGAATACTGTTTGTCTGTATTCTTTAGTCCTTGAAATATTATGTTCGTCTTGTTAACTTGATGCTTTTTAGGTGTCCCCTAGCCAGAAATTTAACTAGAGTGTTTTTCCTGTGGGATCTACAGTGTTTTTGAATACTGGTTGTTCAGAAGAAATAAAGGATTTTTACTATAGCTTTGTGTATTATTGTAAATTTTATTTTTCTTTTGGCTCTATATTAAGTCTATTGTAGATATCAACCATAGAAAATAATTACAGAAATATATCTATGCATATGTGTATATATTTATTTGTTGAAAGATATTATACAAAAATGTTTTTAGGAAAGGAATACTTTGAGCTCGATGCTATTTTATTGAAACCAGATAATACTGGGATTTAAATCTACTTATGATTTTTTTCTTTATTCCCCCTTTTTTTATGTGTTGAATTTCTTCCTTTTTAAATCATGCTAATAGTTTTTCTTTATCTCTTATTTTGTTCACCAAGACTAAACATAGAACAAACCAAAATTAGTTTTCCATGTCTTCTTGGAAAGTCAGGAGTTGGGGTCAGAGAAAAGCATAGAGTGAATATTTTAGTACAAATTCTTCTTGCATACCATTTTAAATTGCTTCAATTAACAGGTATTTATTAAATTTATTTTTGACATGTCCCCACTTACCTCTTTTTAAAGATATAATAGTTTTTTAAAAAAGGTATCCCCTCAAATAATATGTTAAAATGTACATTAATTGTATATAACTTGCGCCAAGCTTTGTTCTTAAAGCTATAGTACAAATATGAATGCAGCATGGCCTCTGTTTTTGAGGAGCTTATAGTCCAGCAGAATTAAGTTTTAAAAAAGGTATATGAACACACAAAATAGTACATTCTCTTAAAACCTGTCAGGCTTCTCTAAGAAGCACACGTCCCATACTATACCACTTTCCTTAGATACACTTGGTTTTGTGCTTTTAGTTTTTTTTGTTTTGGAGATCTATCCATGATGATGATAGATGTATCTATTCTCTCTTATTTTTATGACTGCTACACAGTGTAGCATAATATAGAAGAGTGATTTAGATGGTTATATTCAAATCCTGTGTCCTTACTACTAGCTCTGTGCTTCTTATTTAAAGATAATAGCAAGATGTTCTAATATGTTTAGTTAAAAGACTGAAAAAATATGCACAGAAACTCAAACTTTTATTGTTTTTAGCTGAGGTCTAAGATACATGGTGGTTTGACATACTCCAGCCATAGTGAGATTTTCAAAATTGGAAAACAGATGGTATTTCCTACATCTTGTCTACTGAAGGCTTCAGGCCAGTATAGGAGGATTCTTTTCATTTCATATTTATTAACAATATCATGTATTTGTAACACTTTCGGGGAAGTGTTGTGTAAAAGTGGAATAGAGGAGCTATGCATTTCCACATTCAGTTTGATTCTGGCTTAGGTGTGCTTTTCTGCTTCCTTTAAGCAAATGTCATATGCAACACCTCATACATACAAGTAGTACTTGTTTCAGTCTTAGATTAGGTATTAAATATATTTTGTCTGTTAGTTGAGGTTGAAGTAGTTAGGAATTTAAGACCAAAAGAGGTAGTGTTAACATGAAGATATAGAATAAGGGTACTTCATTAACTGTTAACAAGGCCTGTATTTCATAGGCATCAGGAATGCAAACAAACATGTCTGGGTTTAAGTTTATACCTATTTTGCTATGTTTCCTCACAGGAAGTGTAATAAGGAGCTAGTTTTACTAGTGAATTTGTATGTCTGCTAGTGACTGTGACAGCTTATTTATTATTATTATTTTTACAGAAGGATTGTAACTTGGCAGCAGCTTTTGGCTCTGAGGATCTGTTATGAATCATGGCAATTTAGCTCCTTACCTTCACCCTGCCAGGAGTCTCCAGAACTTTTTTCCCCTGCAGAGATAATATTTTCCACTTTTGAAACATATCAGATAGTGATTTTGACCAAATGGCAAGGTGAACTGTCTATATGGAAAGATTGCGTGAGAACAAAGTAGAGACATTTCTCGTCTTGGGCCAGAATTACTCCTAGGAAGCCTTAGGGTGGAGAAGAGAGTGTTTTTCCACAGGATTAAATTACTGGAGTCCACTTTTCTGCCCAGAGATGCTTGAAGAAGCATTAATGGTATGTTATGAAAGCATAGGTACCACTTTTTAGGACTCCATTTTCTAAATGGTTAACACCACATTTTGAGTTTTATATAAAGAATATACATGCTTGTTCAGTCAGAAACCATCAATTACACACGACAAATAAAAGCACAGCTTTCTGGTATTTGGTTGAGATTAGAGTTGCCACCTAACATAGTGTTCTACGTGTATTAGATGTTCAATAAATGTTATCTGAACTAATGTTACTTCAAATAACTCGGAAACATTTAAATAACAATATTATTTTGTTTTCTTTTAATTTAGAGATTTTTCTTTTTTTTCCCTAAGTAAAGTTGAATTTCAATGCTTTTTTCTATAAATTTCTCTATAGCAAATAGAGTAATTCCAAATCACTTTTTTTGGGGGAATATTCTTATGAGTGTTCATTCGCCTTCCCTTTTCACTGAAATGTCTTTTGAGTGCTTGCTGTGTTTCAGACACAAGTGCTTAGTATAAGAAAGATAGTGCACATAAGACATGGTCTCAGTGTGTGAGGGAAAAAAGGTGATGGGTAAGGGGAAGCAGTCTCTTACTCACAAGTGTTTTCAAATCAAAATTAAAGAATGACCTAACATTTTCCTCCTCCTTTCATTGCTAGAGAGTTGCTGTGCCTTTGAGACCAAAGTGGTGTGGTTAAATCAATTTCTCATCCAGCAGTACTGCAGGGCCTCTGGCTGGCCTGCTATTGGGGTATTTTTGCTCTTCATTAAGAAGACACAAAAACAATTTCCAAGCCAATGAGATTCAACTTTTTAAAGTAATTTTTTATATCCCAGAATTGATAAGAAAGCATGAATTGGTCATATATAAGCATTCATGTGGCCTTATGGGAAGAGTACAGGAGCTGAGGCTACATCATTGCTGTCAATTAGGCAAAGCCATTGAGAGGCAAGATTCTCTATTAGTTGATAAAACAGAAAACTAATGGTATGAGTTAGTTACAGTATGAGCAGGAATGTGCAAGCATGAAACTAACCAGGATGAAGCAATGTAGATGTTTTTGTCCTAGTGTTAATCAAAGGATAAAAATTAAATGACATTTGGAGAAGAACAAAACCAATACAATTCTTTAGTGGCCACATAGCATAAATTATGGTGTGTGAACTGTGAAGATGTTAATTTAGCATCATCTTTCTTTAAAAAAAAAAAACCTCCGTTTTTTCCCCTTTTACTCAGTATATTTATGGAGTACTTATATGAAAACAATATAGGTAGTGTATTAGTCAGCTCAGGCTTCCATAACAATACCATGGACTGAGTGGGTTGGGTTGTTTAAACAACAATTTTATTTCCTTACATTTGTGGTCTGGAGGTTAGGCATTCAAGATCAAGGTGCGAGGCATGGTTGGTTTCCGGTCAGAGTTCTCTTCCTGGCTTACAGATGGCCACCTTCTTGTTATGACCTCATATGCCTTTCCACCATGCTTGCAGAGGGAGCTGTGGTGACTTAGATGCCTCTTGCAAGAACATCAGTCCTATCAACCTTACTCTTATGACCTCATTTAACTGTAATTATGTCTTTAAAGGCCCCTGTGTCCAAACAGTCACACTGGGGGCTAGTGCTTAGACAAGAATTTTTTTTTAGGTGGGGGTGGTCCTGTTATGGACTGAACTGAGTGCTTGCCTTCGATTTGGATGATTTGGTTACCTTATGGTAAAGAAGATTGTGTATTTTTCATAGAAACAAATTACGGGAGTCCACATTCCTTTCTGAGAATGCTCAAAGAAAGAGTATATATGGTTAATTTAAGTTCAGTAATTTTTTTCCTACACCCAGTTTCCTTCCTGCCAACTAGAGAGTGATTCAGATCTATATTTATTTTTCTTACCTTATGTATTTATATGCTTTTTCAAACAATATCCTGAAACTTCTACTCTTGAATAACCTTTTACATGTCAAATAATATTTTAGCAAAAAATAACTATTTTCCAAAACAAAACAATTATTGAAAGGCATTATTTTACATTGTTGCAAATCTCTTTAATGTCTGGATTTAAAATAAATGACAACTAGATTTTCAGATTTGCTTCTACAGTCTGTCATATTACATGTAATGTACCTATGTATATCTCCACTGAATACTCCTGAGAGAATGGGAAGGAAATTGGCAAATAACCTCTTATTAAGAAAATAGTTTTAACCTTGAAGACTGGCTGAAGGAGCATTAGAGATTCTTAGGGTACCCACTCCACATCTTCATAACTATTACTTTAAACATTTAATCTGCCTTTTACAGGGATTGGAGAGGAATACCTTAGGAGTCCACAGCAGGTACAAAATGGAACTGTGGAAATTAGGCAGCAGGTTTCTTAAGATAGATCTAGGTCACAGGAGAAGGAAATGTTCTAGCCAGGCATATCTGACAAACCATGTATCAGGTGCCTTGTTATTTGAGGATTCTACAGTTATTTATTTCAGCTCTGGACAGTTCTAAACTAGAGTGGACACACAATTTTAGAATACTCTTTAATTACCTTAAAAATGAGAGTTGGATTTTATCTGTTTTGTGTTTACACTTGGGAGTTTTCAACTCGCTGCCTCTCGTTCCCGAACCCCCTCCCTCCAACATACACATAATATGAACACATCATTTAACTTCTTAGCCCTTTAGTGGTTTCTTAGACTTACTTTAATTTTAATGAGTTAAAGGCCTGCATGGTTTAATTCAATTACTTTTTTAACTACTTGTCCTGATCTGTGAAGTCCAGAATGATGTAAAACCCTTTGTCTCATGTCTCCCTTTAAGAAAACTAGAATGAACCCTCTTTTTCTTCTGGTGGTATTTGGGTCCACTAATGACTAGCATTGATCTAAATAAAACTGTTTTTCCCCTTTAAAAGATATCTGCACCCTCATGTTCATAGCATTATTTATAACAGCCAAGACATGGAAACAACCTAAGTGCCCATGAATGGATGAATGGATAAAGAAGTGGTACATGGGTGCAATGGAATATTACCCAGACTTAAAAAACAAGGAAATCCTTGCTCTGGCTAGGTGGCTCCATTGGTTGGACTGTCATCCTGCATACCAAAAGGATGCTGGTTCCATCCCCAGTCAGGGTACATACATAGGTTGTGGGTTCAATCCACATTGAGGGCACATACTAGAGGCAACTGTTCGATGTTTCTCTCTCACATTGAGGTTTCTCTCTTCCTCTCCCCCCTCTGTTCCCTTCCTCTCTAAAATCAATAAAATAGCCTTGGGTGAGGATTTAAAAAAAAAAAGGAAATCCTACAATTTGTTACAACATGAATGGACCTTGGAGGATGTATGCTAAGTGAAATAAGTCAGAGAAGGACAAATACTGTATTTGTCTTATATGTGGAATCTAAAACAAACAAACAAACAAAAACCCCAAAACACTAAAAACCAACAAACACACCAAACACATAGAAAATGAGGACAGATTTGTGGTTATCAGAGGCGGGGTGTGGGGAGAGGGGCAAGATGGTCAAGAGGTACAAACTTCCAGTTGCAGGATAAAGTAGTACTAGGGATGTAATGTACACATGATGACCGTAGTTAACCCTGCTGTATGATATATAGTGAAGTTATGGAGCAGATCCGAAGAGTTCTCATCACAAGGAGCAATTTTTTATTGTATCTATCCATATATGAGATGATGGCTGTTAGCTATACATATCGTGGTAATCATTTCACAATACTCTATGTAAATCAAGCCATATGCTTTACACCTTAAACTTATACAGTGATGTAGGTCAGTTATAAGTTCAGTTAACTGAATTAATGTACTGTAAAAGTAGGTCATATACCCAACCATCCTAATCCATACATTTAAAGTACCTTGAAATACTAACAGAATTAGCTTTTCACTCTGCTGTTTGTAGTAAGTATCAGGAACACTTCGGAACAGAAGACCATTTATGGTTCCTTTGTGTGAGTTAACAAAAAGTAATTGTGGAACAAAGGCCTGGAGCCTGGCGTGTGATGTGCAGTAATTGTTCAAATGAATAAGGCTTGAAAATTGGCCTTGGTATAATTAAAATCAGAGTACCTAGGTGTTGCATTTTCCTGGTTCTTAGTTTTCCATTTTTTAAATTAAAGTCAAAGCAAACAAAATCTACACTTTATCCCTCCCTCCATCCCCATTTCAAGGCAACAACTGTCCTGTTTTCTGTCACTATAGATTAGTTTTTGTTCCCTAGAATTTTATATAAATGGAATTAATAGATTTTATATAAATAGAATCATATACTATCTATTTTGGCCTTTTTTTCAATCAATGTAATAATTTTGAGGTTTTTCCATGGATATCAATATTTAGTTTCTCTTTCAAAATTGCCGAATAATATTCCATTATATGGATATAACATAACTTGTTAATACCTCTTAATAGATATTTGTTTTTGGTTATAAATAAAGCTGTTATGAACATTCAAGTACGTCTTTGTGCAGACATTAATTTTTGTTTGTCTTGGTTAAGTACCTAGGAGTTGATTGGTTGGGTCATCTGGTATCTGTATGTTTTAACTTTAAGAAACTGCCAAGTTTTCCTGGTTACTTCACATTTCCATCAATAGTATTATGGTAGTGCTTCTCCATATCCTTGCCAATACTTGTTATGATTAATCTTTTTAATTTTAGCCAGTCCAGTGGGTTTGTAGTATCTCAATGTGGTTTTAATTTCTCTTGAAGAATACTGATGTTGAGCATCTTTTCATGTTCTATTTTGCTTTTTTGGCCATTAGTTCATCTTGTTTCATGAGTTGGCTGTTCAGATCTTTTGCCCATATACAGAGTTGGAGTTTTTTATGTATTCTGCATTTACTTTTACCAAAGATATAAATATACTTATGTGATATATAACATATGTATTACATAGGATGGGGCAAAAGTAGGCTTACAGTTGTTCATATAGAAAATAATGCAATAATTAATAAATCTTAATACAAGAATAAACTGTTTCATGCACTCACAACTGTAAACCTCCTTTTGCCCCACCCTGTATGTAGTGTACGAACATATATAAGATATATATACATACACACACACACACATATATCAAAATACTAAAGGTATTGCTCTATGAAGTTCTAGCTTCCAGTTTTCTGTTAAGAAATGCATTTTACTTTTAATTGTTATTACCCTCTATATAATGTATATTTTTTTCTAGCTGGTTTCAGAGTTTTTCTTTACTTTTTTTTTAGTAGTTTATTTGTGTCTTGGTTTGGTTTTCTTTGAGCTTATTCTTTTTAAAAAAGATTTTATTTATTTATTTATTTTTATAGAGAGTGGAAAGGAAAGAGAAACATCTGATCAGGGGCCTCTTGCATGCCCCCAACTGGGGACCTGGCCCATAACCCAGGCTTGTTCCTTAAGTGGGAGTTGAACTGGCAACATTTCAGTCCCCAGGCACTCATTCCACTGAGCCACACGAGCCAGGGCTGGGCTTATGCTTTTGTTAGGTTCATTGAATTGTAAATTTTTATCTTTCACTATATTTGTAGAGTTTTAGACCATAGTTTTTTTCCGGATGATTTTTCTGCCGCAATATTTATTTACATGCATGTTAATCGTTTTGATATTGATTAACTTGTTGATGTTGAGGCACTACTCTTTTTTTTCCCTCAGTATTTCTTTTCTCCCTGGTATTGATATTGAGGCACTGTTCATTTTTCCTTAATCTTTCTTTTCTTCCTTTTATTCAAATTGAATAACTTCTGCTTATCTTTAAGAAATGTGATATGTGAATCATAATTAAAACTGACCATCAGCTGAACCTACAAACCCCCTGATAAAAAGCTGGCGTAAATAGCTGTAGTGTTTTCAGTGAAACAGTGGCTCAGTGAGTAAATCTAAACTAAACCTTAAAAATCTCATACAATATGATTTGCCATAAACTTTAAATTGCTAATTGAAACACTTTCTGAGCAAATTTGGTCAAATTCTGGGGTATAGAGTGTTGTTTTACTCTGCCAGTTAAGCTCTATGTCCAAACATGTGGCAGTGTGGTTGTTATTATTATTATTTTTTTGCCAATGATGACCAAATGTTGAAACTGTTCTTTGTAAGAAGATAGTAAAGTAACGAAATGTGTTAGAAATATTTGCATCAAAAACATTTTAAAAATTAGTAATAAAGTTTTATCACTTAGCCAAGAAATTCTAATATTAATAATTATATAGATTCTCTCATCCCAAGTGTTATATTTTACTGTATTGAGAGGCAGGTAAGTGCTTACTAAAGAAGAAAAAAGGAGACAGCGTATATTTTTCTAAAAAAATCAGCTATAGCACAACATGAGAAATTTCTCTTAAAATATAGTTTTTTCAATCATATTTGCTCTCTGTTTTGTTTGAGATCAAGATGGACCATGTTGCTTAGTCTTGAACTGCCAGTTTATTTGTTCCCTGCAATGACTTCTATTCTTCTGGTTTGGTCTTGAAGTCTTGAAAATTCATTTTATTATAAAGTATAAAAACTCATTTTTAAAAAAAACATTATAGCTCTCTTTGCCCTTTTTAAAGGAAAAGGGATATCTAAAATAGAGTAATAACTTGTAACATCCTATAGATTTGCTATTTTAATTTATGAAGGTTTGGACAATGCTAGGATGTTCTATTATCTGAAAAATACTCATTGAAAAAAATTGTCTGCCATGGTGCAAGAACAAATGACTTCTCTGAGGTTACTTAACCATTTCCTGCGTCTGAGAAAGTAGTTGTTTTTACATCACCTAACTGAATATGGGTAGAACTAAACTTAGCTAAGCGATTCTGTGGGTAAAACACAGTTTCACTTCCATCTTCCTGTACAGAAGTTAAAATTTAAAAATTAAAAACAAAAAATCTCCTTGGTTCCAGTCATTTTTACTAACTAGCTGAAAAACTTTGGACAGAAGTTAATTGTTTTATCTTTAAAATATAAAAGGTTAGCATATCTCTAAAAAAGCTTCTAGTTTTCTAAAATAGCAAAAAATAAAGTTTCCATAAAATGGGCACACATTGTGTTGTATTTGGATAATTTCATAATCTTAATGAGAAAGGGGGAAACTCCAGCTTATTGCCCATGATGGAGCGGTAACACAGTGAATGTAACTGGGTAATATCAAGCAGCACCTTTTGAACACCTACCAAGCGCCTGGCCAAGAGAGTTGTGGAAACCACAGTGTCAGTGTCTGACACATGGTGGTGGCTGTGTTAACTCTGAGGCCATGCTAAACCTCCATGCAGCTCTTCAGTTCGGACCCCGAAGTGGCTCTGTGACTACCTCAGCTCCAGAGGCTGTGGAGACATGAAACATTCGCCTGGCAGAAGGGACCTGGCTTGATACTCCCAGGCTATTTTAAGTCATATCACATGGTGTTAGAGGGTTTAGCTACTACAGTAAAAAAAATGTAGATTTGGAACTCAGTTGTGTCACTTACTAGCAAGTTCTTTAACCTCTTACCCTCTCACTTCTTCATCTGTAAAATGTTGGGATTAGATTAAATAAGCTCATACATGTAAAATGCTGATTAATAATACAGAGAGCTAATAATTATTGAACACTTACTATGTGGTAGGCTCTGTATTAAATCTTTTACTTGTATCTTATTCTCACAATTCAATAAGATAGGTGTTGTTATCTCCAATTTACAAATGAACACACTGAGTTTAGAAAGATGAAATAACTTGTTCAAGGTTACACAGGAAATGGCAGAGAATATCTCTGGTTCCAAAGACATTCTTACTGACTCTGCTGTGCTCAGCCCATTGTTAGCTCATGCTAAAGCCCTTAGTGAATGTTGGTTTTTATTATTTTTATTGGTAGTGGTGTCAAAATAGGGTGGTCATGATGAACTTTGGTTTTACTTTTTTCAGCGTCTAATCTGGTCCTGTTCTAGGACCTCAGGCAAAGAGCATCCTCACTTCCATGGATGAGGGAGGTAGGAACTATGGAGTCAAGTACATCAAGGCCCTTAGGCTTTGAAAAAGGCCCACAGATGCACACAGCAGGTTTTGTATAAAGAATGTAAAGTGTTCTTAATGCCAGTTGTTCTGCTCTCTGCTTATATGTTCGAGTTGAAGTCCAAAATAATCATGAGGCCCTGCATGTGTTTCAAAGATTCCACAGAATCATAAAACTGATATCTATAATATAATATCACTTTTGTCTTAGGGGTGAATTAGCCTATAAGAATAGTACCTACATCAAAATAAATATATGTATCAGTGATGGATAAATCAGTCATCTATTGCTGCATAATAAATCACAAAACATAATGGATTAAAACAACCACCATTTACTTTGTCCATGATTTTCTTTAGGTCAGTAATTTGTACTGAAGCTGGATGTTTCTTCTATTGATTTTGCTTGAGGTCACCTGTAGTAGTCATCTTCTGGCAGGTTAACTTGGAGCTAGAAAATTTAAGATAGCTTTGCTCACATACCTGACAGTTGGTGCTGGCTGTTGGCTGGGCTCATCTTTCCATGTGGTTCCCATCCACAAGGAGTCCAGCTCAGATTTCTCAGAAATCTGAGGACCCTCAGGTCAGCAAAAGAGAACTAGTGAAAGCTACAAGGCCCCTAAGCCTACAATTAGAAATATTTCACCATCACTTCTGCTGTATTCTATGAATTAAAGCAAATTACAAGGCCAGTATAGATTCAAGGAGTGGAGATAATACACTCCACCTTTTAGTAAGTCTCATGGAAGATTGATTAGCAAATTCTGTCTTGATGTCCAGGTTCCTATTTCACTGACCAGGACCATATCTAAGACATGCCAACAGTGTTGATACAGCATCTTGCAATATACAGTTCACACTTTTTTGCTGAAACTTTTGAGGGAAAAATAAGGATACACATTACACGTGGGTAGCACGTAGCACTAATGCCTAGTGTATAATGTGCTCCCATGTTAAAGCCATGGGTGTGCATTACATATGGGAGCACATTACACACAGCAAAATATGGGTAATTTTTAATTTCTTTACATCATGAACAGATTAAAACATGATCTGTGTGTGTTTGAGTGTTTTCCTATTACTTAACATATAAAAAAAATAATAAAAGCATTCAACATACCTATAACTTCACTTGGCAGAAATAACCAACATTAACATTTTTTATTTACAGTGTGTCCAACTGGACAAATATTTATTTGAAATTTTATAACCCACCTCTTAGTACTATATTTTGAACACCTTTCCATGTTTAAAATGGATGTAAATAATTTTTATGTCTGCATAACATTTTATTGATGTGAATATGTATATCCTCTATTGTTACACATGTAGGTTTTTTTCTTGCTGTGTAAACAAAACTGCTGTAAACATTCTGTAAATGTGTGTAGATTCTCTTAGGATAAATTCCTCTTACCGAGTTACTTGGTCAAAAGAACTAGGCTTTTGGCATGTATTGTTGAGACATGATTTTAAAAATCCTCTGGTTTAAACTCATCAGTGAGTATAATTTTGCAGAGCTAGGCATGTAAGTATCTTAGTAAAATTGTTCTTTAGACACGCACAAGTTAATGTACACCTCGTGGTTTGTGTTTGGAGGGAATTTGGTATATTCTCTTGACTGTCAGAATAAACTCTTAGATGTGAGCCTTAGACATCTGTTTCCCTTTAACATATCTCAAACATAATTTTTAAAACTTAGGTAAAAACAAAAACTGTAAACATGTCAGCATGTAACTAAGTTACTGATACCATCTTAATGACTAAAGCTTTTATTTGCCATATGGGTCCACTGATTAGAGTTCTGTATCTTTCTGCTTGTACATGCTATGTGCTGCCCAAGATACACCTGTAAATTCTAGGTCCTTTTTTTTTTCAAGTGGTTTGAGCTTAGACACCTTGAAGCCCCGGAGCAGAAATCCTTCTAGGACCCCTCTCCCCCAATCTTTTTGCTTTTCTTCCTAGTCATTTGGCAGCAGTATTATTTTAGGGTTTCACTTTGGTAGGGTCTTTCTGATACATAACCCAGTTTTCATAGACACTCTTTTCTTTTTTGTATTTTCTCATTTAATGCAATACTTATTACATGTTACAGTTATAATTTTAACTAGCATAAATTGGTTCGAGAACAGACAACTAATTCTTGGTAAGAACACAACTGCTCTGCTGGGGGCGTAAGTACTTGGACTTCTAGAGAGTAGTCCTTTAGTTACTTCTAGTACTTCTAGAGAGTAGTCCTTTGGTTACAGGCATTCACTGGGCACACAGCATTGGAAATGTCTTTCAGAGGAAATGGAGAACATTGGTTAATTTCATGGACAAAAGTTAAAAGAACATCTACATTGTTGAGGTCAAACAGTTCCTTCGTTTACTGAAAAAAATGACCACTCTTATTCTTATTTTACAAGTTAAGGTTTGTATTAAACTACAGGTATTTAGTTCTTTCCTTGATTTGGGTATTAAATGCTGTATTTAAAACATTTCACTCCAGATTCCTATGTGCTACAGCTCTTGTTTTTGTTTGATACTCTCCTTGGTCATTGGCATTTTCTAGTAGAGTGCCTGCCTTATTTTCCTCTTCAGTGTTCTTCTTGGCAGATAATTTAAAATAATGTGCTTCATAACTACAGCATTAAACTAGCAAGTAGTTTATCTTCTTTGCTTCTTCCTCCCAGCACTGAAAGATTGATTTTTGCTCACAGAAATACAAAACTGCACAGAAAATAGCAGTGGTGATTAGACACAGAGAATATAATGCAGTGTAGCATTGGAAGATGGTGGAAAATTTATTGATGGAATGTTTTAGTTTGGTAAAGTAAAATCAATATCTGTGTCATACTGTCCTTTAGGGTATTTCAACCAGAAATATTAAGCATCCTATAAATTTAAATTGCCTTTGTCCAAATCATAGCTGTCATTTGATACATTTTATTGTGTAAATGCAATTAGAGCAAATGAGCATAGCCTTTATAGGTACACTTAATCCCTGGGTTTATTTTGTTCATAGTTGTAGTGTCTTCACAATCAAAGCAGCCATTTGACAAATGTGTAAAACCTTAACATATTAAAATTTCTGTGAGACAGAGTTCTCTGAAGTTACCCTGTTTCACACTGGGTGGAGTCCTCCGTGGACACTGCTTGTGCTAATTCTCAAAGATATCAAGAGGCCAGAGTTGTTGCCTGTGTTTTATCACTTGGTATTTATGGCACAGAAGACAAAATGAGGTGTCTGGGCTCTTTTCTTTCTTTCTTTTTTTTAAGGTTTTATTTATTTTTTAGAGAGAGGGAAAGGGAGGAAAAAAGAGTGGGACAGAAACATTGATGTGTGAGAGAAACATCGATTGGTTGTCTCTCTCATGCCCCCAACTGGGGACCAAAACTGCAACCCAGGCACGTTGAAATCGAACTGGCAACCTTGCAGCACTCAGGCCACTGAGCCACACCAGCCAGGGCTAGGCTTTTCTTAATTCATGAATTTATCTACTGAAGTGCTGTGAGCAACATTTAAGAATCCTCTTTTTAAAAGTAGTGAGGGGGGAAATTGTACTGATGGATCTTAAAGAGTAATACTAGTTGTGAGGGGGGAAATTGTACTGATGGATCTTAAAGAGTAATACTAGTTGTGAGGGGGGAAATCGTACTGATGGATCTTAAAGAGTAATACTAGTGTGCTTGCCTGAGAAGTATTTGCTTTTGATTTTGAAGCTTCTACCCTAACTACTTAATATATTAACAATAAATTCTTTATTAATGTATCACTTCATAGTTTGAAAGTGTTGTGACCCACTTATTTGATGATGATAATCTAAGCAGACAGGGCAGTTATTATCCCCCCTTATCAGCAAGAAAACTGAGGTTCCAATACATACTTAAATGGTAGAGCCAGAATTAGAATGTCCAGGTTTCTATTTACTACACTGTATGCCTCCTAAACCATAATGGATTTAAATTATATACTGAATTGGATAAAAGAAGAGGAAATATATTACAGTGTGTGAAGAATCACTGTCCCGGAGAAATGGAATGCAGTGACTCAGAGCCCATAATCACTGAGGTAACTACTAAGCCCTGCCCTACAGCAGGTGTTAGAAGGAACTTGGAAACCTCTTAGCATACTAATTCTATCTTATTACAAGCCTCAGTAAACCTGGGTTCAGCCCTTGGAAAGTTTATGAGCAGACATGGAGAAAATTTTCATTAATTAATACTTCCTTTTCATGTATTGGGTATTGCTACTTTCACCTTTTCAACATTTATGGCAGGCTTCTTCCCTGCTGGCACTAAGGATACAAAGAGGAATGACACAAGGGCTGTGGCCTGGAGGAATTATCTAATTCCAGTGTGAAGCAAAACTTATCATTGTAGTTTACTTGTGCAGAAATTCCCTTCCCTATTCGGTAAATTAGGACTTGAAAAGTTTCTAAAGCCTCTCTCCTTCGGCTTGTAATTCTTTAATAAGCAAAAAGTTACCAGTATTGAAATGTACCCTTGTTCTAGAAAACTATATGAAGCAACTTTTACAACTCAGTATTTCATCCTAAATGCAAAAGCCTGTGTAAGCATATAGTATGTACAATTTCATTTTCCAGGTTTGAGAGGCTGCCACTGGTGTGTAGTGTGGAGAGCGGTGACTCATAATTTGGGAATGATTGTTTTGATCTCTCCCAGCAGTTTCTGTAGAACATCGGCAGGGCAGCCAGCATAATTAACACTGCACAATCTAATTATAAACATAACTCTGTGGAAGGTAGCTACAGAGAAGCAAGCCTGTACTGGATAATTTTCCACCTTGGCAGCATTAGTTTAGAATGATGACTAGATAATGTCGAGTTTACTCTAAGTCTCGCTTTTCCTAGATTGTCCAGAGTTACCATAGGGAGGAAGTAATATCTGTGGAAGTCTCACTGGGTTATTTATTTCAGGGCCCATTTAGGCATTTCTTTATTAACAGTCCTTCTCACCTTTTCATACTAACACAATAGTCAGGCATCTTAATGTTTAGGGGAGAAGAGGGAAAGGGGTCATATTAGGACCCCTTTTCCAAAAACAGTTGAGTTGTTTTTTAAAAGGTGAAAGAAACTGGGTATTTCAAAACATTACATTGGATCGATATAATATAGAGGGAGAAAAGACAAGCCTTTGGGCTGAGGAGTGAAGATGGTGGGATAAAGGTACAGTGATGAAGTGGACTCAGCAGCCACGCATGCTTGAGAGAAACCGAGGAGTTTGCAATGTGTGTGGTCTCACACTGGTCAGAGGAAGAGCAAGCACTGCGTGTCCCTGGAGGATTTGGGGAAATGGGGCTTAGAACCAAGGACTGATTTAGTTTATATATAGGTTTGGTCATTGGGTCACTGAGATTCAGAACAAAAGTGCTCTAGCTATGGAGAATTGTTCATATGGTTGTAACCTGAATAATTATAACCCATTCATATAAGTATAACCTAAACATTTATAACCTGATTGGGCAGTATGGTTGTATTTGGGCAAAATGAACCTCAAAGTTGTGATTACCCTAAATGAAGTAGGTACTTTAAGTCAAATGCCCCAAATGAGGCAGAAATAGATTATTTAAGTAAAGTTTTTTAACTAAAATACTTTAAAAAAATATTCACTGATGATCTGTTTATTGATTTTAGAGAGAGAAGAAGGGGTGGGGACGGGGAGAGAGAAACACATCCACGTGAGAAGCACTGATTGCTTGCTTCCCAACCAGGGACTGACCCTGAAACCTAAGTATGTGCCCTGACTGGGAATTGAACCCACAACCTTTTGGTGTACAGGATAATGCTCCAACCAACTGAGCCACTGGCCAGGGCTTAAGAATACTTTCTTTGAAGAGATTGTAAGAGGTTTCAAAGAACTCTAATTCATTTTAAAAACTTAGAGTTATTAAAAAAATGTTCCCTAGGTTTTTATGGGTTGACCAAAAAGTTTGTATTTTTTCCCCATGAAATAAAAGACACATTTTTCATTTTCACCAGTAAATTTATTGATTTTGATATTTTTAGTATGTCGGCTATCTCCTGTGTGGTACATTATTCTCAATGTCTCTATTTCATCGCTGTCAACTTCAACTGGTCTATCTACCATGGAGCATCATCATACACTGAGAAATCTCCAGCATGAAATGTTGCAAACCACTTTTGACACATTTGATGAGTCACAGCACCTTCTTCATATACTGCACAAATCTTTTTTGTGTTTCATTTGCATTTTTATCTTTCTTGAAATAATAAAGCATAATATGCTGAAAATGTTGCTTATTTTCTTCCATCTTCCATGTTAAAATCGCTACACAAAAATCAATTTTTTTAATGCACACTAATATAACAACCATCACACTACAATCTAACAAAATTATTTCAGATGAAGATAAAGACAACTAAGCTCTACTAGAACCATCTTACAGGAAAAAACCCAAAAAAACAAATGAACAGTTAGGCCAACAGTTAGTAGGGAGAGAATGTGCATTTTCTAAATTTGGGTGTAACTGTAATTATCACTAGCTAAGTGATTTTATGTTTGTCAGATATTCTTGAAAGAGGATAGAGGTAAGACTGTTGGGCTTCTTAAAGAGGATCTCTGTAGCCCAGGATTGAATTCTGATTTGTCTCTTTAATGAACTTAACTAGACTTTTGAGGAGATGTGAACAATTGGCCTTGGAGGTCTGCAAGGACTTGATATTGTGGATTGTTAGGCCAGTTTCTAGAATATGATTTGGAGTCAATGACACTGCTTTCCTGACCTCCTGCAGCTTTTTTTGCTTTGTTGATTTTCTGTCATTTCTCTGTTTCATTAATTTTTGTTTTGTTCTTTATTATTTCTTCTACTTACTTAGGTTTAATTTGCTATTCTTTTCTAGATTTTTAGGGTGGAAACTTTTATCATTGATCTTAAAACTTTTTTCTAATATGTACACTTGAAGCAGTAAATTTCTCTCAAATTTTGATGTTATATTTTTATTACTATTTATTTTAAATATTTTCTAAATCCCTCATGGTTTATTCTTTGATCATGGATTATTTAGAAGTTTATTTTCCATTTGCAAATATCTGTATATTTAGATAATTCACTATTATTGGTCTTTTAATTGTTTCCATTGTGAAAGCTCGTTTAGTCTTTTGAAATCTATTGAGATTTACATTATAGCTAAAAATATAATCCATATTAGTGAATGTTTTATATGTCTTCTGCAGTTGTTTGGTGAATGTTCTAAAAATGTCATTTAGGCCAAGTTGGTTGATAGTATTGTTCAGGTATTCTATGGCTATACTTGTTTGTTGTCTACTTGTACTATCAATTATGAAGAGAAAGATCATAAAATCTTTAATTATGGTTGTATATGTTTCTGTTTTTCTCTTGAGTTTTATCATTTCCTGTTTTATGAATTTTGAAGCTCTGTTATTAGGTACATACTTTTTTAAGATTGGTGTCTTATCCGCCCTGGCTGGCGTAGCTCAGTGGATTGAGCGCAGGCTGCGAACCAGGCATCGCAGGTTCGATTCCCAGTCAGGGCACATGCCTAGGTTGCGGGCCATGTCCCCCAGCAACTGCACATTGATGTTTCTCTCTCTCTCTCTCCCTCTCCCTTCCCTCTCTAAAAATAAATAAATAAATAAAATCTTAAAAAAAAAAAGAAAGATTGGTGTCTTATCCTGGTGAATTTCTTCTTTTATCATTATAAAATTTCATTTTATTTTGTTAACCTATTTGTACATTTAAGTTTAAAATGTATCTCTTAAAGACAATGTATAGTTGAGTTTTGCTTTTTAAAATGCAATATGGTAATCTCCACCCTTTAGTTGGAATATTTAATCTACTTATTTAATGTAATTATTTATGTAGTTGGATTTAAGCCTGCCATTTTGCCATTGCTTTCATTTGTCCCTTTAGTTTTTGATTTCTGTTTCTCTATTAATGCTTATTTTTGGGTTTATTGGGTAGTTTTAATATTTCATTTTAATTCTTCTGTTGGTCTCTTAGTTATACATCTTTTAAATTACTTTTTCATTAATTATTGTATGACTAATGATATGTATTCTTAACTTATTAAAATCTGCTTATAATCACTATTGTACCACTTCACATTTTATGCTTCACCCTTCTTACTTTTTACTTCTGATTTTCCCTTCTCAATTTATAAATATAATTTAATATAATTCCCCTTATTCACCCTCTCCATGCTCTGTGTTCTCATTGTTAATATATTTTATCTTTATATGTTAAACACAGCTAACATGTTATTCTTGCTTTAAGGAGGTAGTTTTATAGTCTTTTAAGGATGTTTTAAGAAGAATAAAGAACATAAAATTTTAGTTGTAACAACTTATTCATCATTTCTAATATTCTTCTATTCTTCCTGAAGTTCTGAACTTTTGTCTGGTATCACTCTTCTCCAGTCTGAAGAACCTCCTTCACCGTTTTTTATAGTGCTCATCTTCTGGACATGCATTCTGTCAGCTTTCATTTATTTAAAAGTGTCCTTATCTTGTTTTTTAAAGGGGGATTTCACTGGATATAACATTCTGAGTTGACAATCCTTTTTTCTCCCAGCACCTCAAAAATGTTGTCTGTCATCTTCTAGACCCAGTTGTGATGAGAAGCTGTCACATTTATTTTTCTCTTTTATATAACATTGTCCTCAGGTTTCTTTAAAGATTTTCCCTTTACCTTTGATCTTTAGTAGTTTGAGCATGCTGTAGCTAGGTATGGCATTCTTTGTATTTATTGTTTTTGAATTTTGGTGAGTTTTTTTTTGATCTGGTAAATAGTGTTTTCATCAAACTTAATAACGTTTTAACTTATTTTTTCATCTTCTTATGTATGTGGTAGATCTCTGATATTGTCCCACAAATCCCTGATGCTGTGTTCATTTTTCTTAAATCCTCTTTTTTTGTTTTTTATTGTTCTATTACAGTTGTCCCAATTTTGCCCTCTTGCTCTCCCCTACCACCTCCAGCCCTGCCCCCAGCCCAACAGCCGATCCCCACCCTGTTGTCCTTTATACTTGTTGTTTAACTAAACCCTTCCCCTTCTTTCCCTCCTTGTCCACTGCCCCCTCCTCTCTGGTCACTATCAGTCTGTTCCTTGTTTCCATGCCTCTGGTTGTATTTTGCTTGCTTGCTTGTTTTGTTCATTAGGTTCCTGTTAGAGGTGAGATTGTATGGTATTTGTCTTTTGCCACCTGGCTTATTTCATTTAGCTTAATGCTCTCTGGTTCCATCCATGCTGTCGCAATAGGTAGGAGTTCCTTCTTTCTTTCTGCTGCGTATTATTCCATTGTGTAAAGGTGCTATAGTTTTTTGATCCACTCCTTTACTGATGGGCACTTAGGCTGTTTCTAGCACATGGCTATTATAAATAATGCTGCTATGAACATAGGGGTACATAGGTTTTTATGAATTGGTGTTTTAGGAGTCTTAGGGTATATTTCCAGCAATGGAATCACTGGGTCAATGGCAGTTCCATTTATAGTTTTTTGAGGAAATTTCATATTGTTTCTCACAATGGCTGCACCAGTCCACATTCCCACTAACAGTGCACTAGGGTTCTCTTTTCTTTGCGTCCTCCATCATGGCCAGTGTTTGTTGTTCGTTGATTAGTTAATGATGGCCATTCTGACCAGCATGAGGTGGTACCTCAATGTGGTTTTAATTTGCATTTCTACTGGCTAATGATGTTGAACATCCTTTCATATGTCTGTGGTCCCTTTGTATGTCTTCCTTGGAGAAGTGTCTGTTCCGATCCTTAGCCCATTTTTTAATTGGATTTTGTCTTCCTGGTGTTGAGTCATTTGAGTTCTTTATATATTTTGGAGATCAAACCCTTGTCCAAGGTATCATTGGCAAATATGTTTTCCCATAGGGTTGATTTTCATTTTGATGATGTTTTCTATAGCTGTGCAGAAGCTTTTAAATTTGATGTAGTCCTATTTGTTCATTCTTTATTTCCCTTGCCCTAGAGGATGTATTGGCAAAAATATTGCTGTGTGGGATACTGCCTTCATTCTCCTCTAGGACTTTTATGGTATCAGAGCTTATGTTTAAGTCTTTTATCCATTTTGAGTTTATTCTGGTATATGGTGTGAGTTCAGGGTCTAATTTCATTTTTATTTTGCACATACCATTCCAGATCTCCCAAAACCATTTGTTGAAGAGGCTTTTTTTACCCCATTCTATCCTCCTGCCCCCTTTGTGAAATATTAATTAAACATAGAGACATGGGTTTATTTCTTGGCTCTCTATTCTGTTCCATTGATCTATATGTCTGTTCTTATGCCAGTACCAGACTTTTGATTATAGTGGCCTTGTAGTATAGTTTGATATTAGGTATGGTGATCCCTCCTACTTTGTTCTTTTTCAAAACTGCTGAGGCTATTTGGGATCATTTTTGGTTTCAAATAAATTTTTGAAATATTTGTTCTAAATTTGTAAAATATTTCATTAGTATATTAATAGGGATTGCATTGAATCTATAAATTGCTTTGGGTACTGTGGACACTTTAATGATGTTAATTTTTCTAATTCATAAACGGTATATGCTTCTACATATTTGTGTCTTTCTTAATTTCTTTAGTGTTCTATCGTTTTTTGCGTACAGGTCTTTTACCTTCTTGGTTAACTTAATTCCTAGGTACTTTGTCTTGTTGCTATAGTAAATCGATTTTTTCTCTAGTTTCTCTTTCTGATATTTCATTGCTGGTATACAAAAATGCCTTTGATTTCTGAATATTGACTTTGTATCCCACTATTTCCCAAAATTCACTTATTAGGATGAGTAGTTTTTTGGTGGAACCTATAGAGTTTTCTGTGTACACTATCATGTTATCTGCAAACAATTACAGTTTTGCTTCCTTCTTTCCAGTTTGGATACCACTTATTTCTTTTTCTTGTCTCATCACTGTGGCTAGAACTTCCATCACTCTGTTGAATTAAAGTGGTGAAAGCAGACAACCTTGTCTTGCTCCTGACCTTTGGGGTAAAGCTTTTAGTTTTGCCCTCTGAGTATGATGTTGGCTTTAGATTTCTCGTATATGGCCATTACTATGTTGAGGTGTGCTCCCTCTATTCTGACTTTGCTGAGTGTTTTTATCATAAATGGGTGCTATACTTTATTAAATGCTTTTTCAGCATCTATTGATATGATCATGTGATATCTGTATTTTACTTTGTTTATGTGGTGCACTATGTTTATTGATTTGCAAATGTTATACCATCCTTGGATCCCTCAGATGAATCCCACCTCATCATGGTATTTGATCTTTTCAGTGTGTTGCTGGATCTGGTTTGCCAATATTTTGTGGAGGATTTTACCATCTATGTTGATCAGTGATATTGGCCTAGAGTTTTCTTTCTTTGTTGTGTCTTTACCTGGTTTTGAAATTAGGATAATCCTGGCCTTATAAAACGATTTTGGGAGTCTTCCCTCTTCTTGTATTTTTTGGCATAGTTTGACAAGGATAGGAGTCAGCTCGTCCCTAAATGTTTGGTAAAATTCATCTGGGAAGCCATTCCATCCAGGCCTTTTGTGTGCCAGAAGTATTTTTATTTACTGCTTTAATTTCAGCAGATGTTATCAGTCTTTCAGGCTCTCTGCATCTTCTTCATTCGGTTTCGGAAGATTATATGTTTCTAGAAATTTGTCCATTTTGCCCAGGTTATCAAATTTCTTGGCATATAGTGTTTTGTAGTAATTTCTTACCATCTTATGTATGTCTGTGGTATCAGTTGTAATCGCCTCTTTCATTTCTGGTTTATTTATTTGGAACCTCTTTTTTTCTTGATGAGTCTGGTTAAAGGCTTGTTGATTACATTTATCATCTCAGAGAACCAGCTCCTGGATTTATTGATCATTTGAATTGTTCTTTTAGTCTCCATGTTGTTTAATTCTGTTCTGATTTTGATATTTCCTTCCTTCTGCTCCCTTTGGGCTTTGTATGTTGTTCTTCCTCTAGTTCTTATACATGTAGGGTTAGGTTGTTTATTTGAGAATTTTCTGTCTTTTTTAGGTAGGCCTGTACTGTTATGAACTTCTCTCTCAGGACTACCTTCTCTGTGTCTCATAGGTTTTAGACTGTTGTGTGTTCATTTTCATTTGTTTCCAGAAACTTTCTGATTTCTCATTTGATCTCATTGTTAACCCATTCATTATTTAACAGCATGTTGTTCAGTCTCCATGAATTTGAATGTTTTTGGGTTTTTTCCTTGAAATTGGCTTCTAGTTTCAAGTCATTGTGATCTGAGAAGATACTTGGTATGATTTCAATTTTCTTGAATTAGTTGAGGCGTGTTCTGTGACATACTGTGTGGTCTGTCTTTGAAAATGTCCCACATGCATTTGAAAAGAATGTATATTTTGCTTTTTGGGGATAAAAGTTTCTGTATATAGGGATTAAATCCATTTGATCTAGAGCATTTTTCAATGCCACAATATCCTTGTAGATGCTTTGCTTGGAAGTCTATCCACTGTTGACAAAAGGGTGTTAAAATCCCCTACAATGATAGTGTTGCTACTGATATCTTTCTTAAAGTCCTCCAAGTTTTTTTTATATATTTGGGTGCTCCTATGTTGGGTGTATATGTTTTTAAAGGTTATATCTTTTTGATGGATTATTTCCTTAAGTATTATATAGTGTCTTTCTTTGTATTTTATTATTGCCTTTGTTTTGAAATCTATTTCATCTTATATAAGCATTGCTACCCAACTTTTTATTCAAGTCTGTTTGCTTGGAATATTTTTTTCCATCCCTTCACTCTCAGTCTATGTAGATCTTTTTTTCTGAAATAGGTCTCTTGTAGACAGCATATATGCAGATCATGTTTTCTTATCCATTCAGCTACCCTATGTCTTTTGATTGGAGCATTTATTCCATTTACATTTAAGGTTTTATTGATAGGTACTTATTCATTGCTGTTTTTCCCTTTGTACCTCTGTTTTTTTTTCTCTCTCTCTCTCTTTGTCTCAATCTCTTTCTCTTTTCCTTTATTTTCTTAAAGCAGTCCCTTTAGCATCTGTTGCAATGCTGGTTTAGTGGAGATGTATTCTTTCAGCCTTTTTTTTTTTTGGTCTGGGAAGCTCCTTACTTCATCTTCTATTTTAAATGAGAGCCTTTCTGGGTAGACTAGTATTGGCTGAAGGCTTTTGCTTTTCATTACTTGGAATATTTCTTGCCATTCCCTTCTGGCTTATAGTGTTTCTGTTGAGTAATCAGCTGATAGCCTTGTCAGGTATTATTCTCCTTCTGGTATTCCTATGATATGGATATTATTATGTTTCATATTGTCCAGCAGTCCCCTTAAGCCCTTTCATTTTTTTTTTTAGTCCTTTTCATTTTTGTGGCTCTGTCTGGGAATTTTTTCTTCCTTGTGTTCCAGCTTGCTGATTTAATCCTCTGCCTCATCTAGCCTGCTTTTAGTTCTTTCTACTGTGTTCTTCATTTCAGAAATTGTTTTCTTCATTCCATGCTGGCTTGTATTGTCAGTTTCTATGTCCTTTTTCATGCTGATGTAGTTCACAGTAAGTTCCTTATAGCTTCCCTGTAGTTCTTTGTAGTTCTCACTTAGCTCCTTGAGCTCCCTTATAGTGATTATTTTGAACTCAATGTCTGACAGTTTACTTTTCTCTATTTCATTTAGCACTCTTTCTTGTGATTCCTCATTTCCTTTTGATTGGGGGATGTTTTATTGTCTCCTCATTTTTTGTGACTCTTCTTGTTTATTTCTCTTCTTAGATTGATCTGCTTTGACTGCCTGTCTTCATGATGTGATCTTCTGTGGTAGGAGACTTGTGCAATTCAGTGGTGCACTTTGCTTGATCTCAACTTGATGCTGTTGAGATGGCCCTTATGCCCTTTATGTTGGCTCTCTGTGTGTAATTGGGATTTGATTTTTTGCTGGGCCATTCTTTGGTGGGTCCTTCCCTCTTGCTTACTGACTGAGTGTCACTCCACCCACCACATCTTGTATGCTGCTGTGTAGGTACTGACAGAACATAACCACACAGCCCAGGAAACAAATCCACTCCTTCAAAAATAATCCTCACCCACAATCATAACATGAATAGCAGGTGAACACTATTAATAAGGGTGTGAAGAGATTAAGACTATCATAAGAAAGGAAAAATGAATATGAGGTGACTAAAAAAATGATTTTGAGAGGGTAGCAGGAGAAGCAATAGTAAGAGTAGGGAATTGGGACAGGGCGAAGAGAGAAAGTAAATTTTACATCATAAATAAAAAAGGGAGGAAAAAAGGTGGAATGGAGCAAGAGAAAGGAAGTGTATAGAAATTTAAAAATATATAGTGAGAGAGAAAGAAAGGAAAATAAATAGGTAGGTAGGTAGATAGATAGACAGATAGAATAGGAACCAAATTAAAGATCCACCACAGCACCATCAATAACCAATGAGCAAAAATTAATATAGTTGGGATGGGACTCAAGGGAAAAAGAAAGAGAGAAAATCTTAAGATTTGTCTAGAGGAAAGAAAAGTGATTTTGAGATGACAGGTGCAGAAGGAATACTAAGAGTAAGGATTGAAAACCAGGCTAAGACAGGGAAAATTAAAATTTGAGACAAAAAGAAGAAAGGGCAAGAGGAAGGCAAAATGGAGTAGGAGAGGGGAATGGTAGCATTTGAGATTTAAAATACCAAAATAGTGAAGATCTAGAGATAAAACTGAGGAAATGCAACAACAACCACCCTATCCACAACCAAGGATCAGAGGTTGATAGAGATGGAGAGACAGCTAGAGTACTTTAAAATTGGGGGGAAAAATGTGAGATGACCAATGACAAGAAAAATGGATTTGAGGGCTGGAGGTAAGAGAAATAGACTGCAGAATGGAAACAATTCTCTTATCATAGCAAGAGGGAAAACAAAATTTAAAACAAAAGAAGAGGAAAGAAGGTTAAATGGGAAAAGTGAAGGGAGGGCCAAATATGAGATTTGAAATAAACTATAATATAAAAGGTAGTGCCCTAACAGGCACAAACTTGAAAGACAAGAAATGAAAGTTAAAAAGCTATGCAGGAAAGAAAATACCTCACATGAAGTATGAAGAGGACCACCCTGGATTTCATCATAATAACATTTAGTACTTTCTGGATCTTCCTCTGGTGATGTCAGATGGTGTCCCAGTCTGGCCTCAGGCAGCCTGTTCCAGACTACCTGGGATGCAAAGTCTATGGTTGTCTGCTTCGGTTGTTTGTTAATCTAGTCATTCCGCATTCAGCAGTCAGGCCTGAGCGTCACAGGCTGGGGCAGAGTAATTCCTGTGGGCAGGGCTATTGCTTCTCCTCAGGCTGACGCAAATTGGAGGGGAGTGGTCTGCCTGAGCAAAAGGTCCTCCTGAGCAAGAAGGTGAAATCATTCAGCACCAGAATCTTGGCAGCTGCTCTCTGAATTCTCTCCCCAAAGCCACCAACCCTAGTCTCTCCTTGAGCATCTCTAGTCCACTCTGCCCCCGCTTTGCCATTGCTCAAGATAAGTGGCTGGAAATGAAATTTTATGTGTTGGCCTTTTAAAGGGCTCTCTGTGTCTCCAGCTGTCTGTCCCTGGCAGAGAGAAACCCTGCTGTTTTTCACAGCTAGACATTATCTGGGTTCCTTCCTGGCTCTGGGGCTGTATGCTGGGGAGCCCAGCTTCGGTGTTAGACCCCTTATTTCTTACCAGAACCCCCCATCCTACTGTCACTGAAATATTCCTCCAGGACTTCAGCTGCCACCCGTGGGAGCCCAGCTAGCCCTCTCAAAACTCCTCCACACTCCCTACCAGTCTCGTTGTGGTGAAGCTGTTTTCTGTCTGTTCTTGGTTATAAATCTTCTCTCC
The DNA here is from genome assembly GCA_004024845.1 of Tonatia bakeri. Classification (NCBI taxonomy): domain Eukaryota; kingdom Metazoa; phylum Chordata; class Mammalia; order Chiroptera; family Phyllostomidae; genus Tonatia; species Tonatia bakeri. The sequence goes on from PVIA01011772.1 coordinate 41,476, forward strand.
AGATAGTGTTCAGTTGGTTATTGAAGACGATCTCTCCACAATTTAGTTTTAAGCTCTACAATTTCAGATTGTTTGGGAGGAGGTTAGTGAAGCTTCCACCTATTCCTCTGCTATTTTGGATCCCCTTGCTTCCTGAAATCTTAATTTCAATAAACTCATGTCTTCAAGTCATAAGGAGGAAGGGTGAAAAGGATTATGAAAGACTGGGTTTGTGGGGTGGAAGCAAATGTATATTTTATATCCTAAAATATACATTTTAGGATATAAAATAGATGGCACCAGATTATTTTTCTGAAAGGGGGTATTAATTTACTTCCCTCTTAGCTTTATATCCTGTACTTGTTTGTAACAAATGTTAATCTCTTATGTCTAGTAATACTTTCCATAGTAAATTAGTTTCCCTAAATATTTATATTTCCATGCCATTTGTTTTTCTTGACTGTTTTCTGCTTGATAAATCTTTTTGTATTCTGTTTTTTTTGAAAATTTCTGTGTCCTTTATTTTCAGATGAGTCTTTCATACAGACTATACAGACCTGAATTTTGTTCCCTATTAGATTCCCCATCTTGGGCAGGCTGGGCTTTGTCATCTGCCCCTTCCACCCCAACCCCCAAGCCACTCTCAAAGGCATAAAAACTGAAGCTTCAGGTGCCCTCAAGGTGAATGTTGATTTCAGCCTCTGCT
>PVIA01011773.1:0-26136 GCA_004024845.1 Tonatia bakeri
TGGTTCCTTGTGTTTATGGTGCGAACTTCTATGTTAGAATACGTGAGATTCAGAGATGTAGTCTCTTTTGGGTATCCTGGTGTTCACAGCTTCCCCCTACTCTTTTTTGTGATCTCTTGTGGGAAAGTTCCTCTGTTTCTCTATCCCTGCCTGGAGCTGGGGACGGGGCAGCGACTCTCCGCTCTCCTAGATGCCCGGAAACAGACCCTGAAGCACCGGCCTACTCTCTGCGGGCACCGGGCCTCTCTCCTCGCTCCTGGGGCGCCGGGTGCAGCCCAGCTTCCACAGGAACCGGCACTCTCTGCTCGCTCCTCGGGCGCCGGGCGCGGCGGGCGCCGGCACTCTCTCCTCGCTCCTCGGACGCGGGGCGCGGCCCAGCCTCCGAGAGCACCGGCACTCTCTGCTCGCTCCTCGGGCGCTGGGCGCCAGCCCAGCCTCGGCGGGCGCCTGCCCCTCTCCGCAGGCGCCTGCTGGCTCTCCGCTCCTAGCACAGGCCCCTTTGTTCCCGAAAACGTGCTCCTACCGTCTGTTTTTTTCAATGTCTGGTCAACTTCTGATGTCCTGTTTTCATAAATGTTGTGATATCGGTGGTCTCCCGTTCTGTCTCTCCTCAGATCGGCGGAATTCTCCCCAGAGCAGTGGAGAAGGGGATCAGGACTCCCCCCACATCGCCGCCATCTTCCCTCCTCTATCTGAAGTCCGACATTACCTCTTCACGTTAGTCCGGAGTGCACAGTAACATGCAAAGAACATTGCAGTAAATAAGGAGCATATGGACCGGTATTCAGCTTCTCAGCACAGCGCGGCATGTCTAAACATTTTATTTGGAATTCATCATGATGCATACACAGCCTTCTGTAGTTTACTTTTTTCAAAAGGTATTGATAAGTGAAGCTCTTTTTAAATTTATTTTAACTACCATAAAATATTCCATTATATGGTTGTACCTATTTGTTTATGCATTTTCCTGTTGCTGGTCATTTAGATAATTGATTTTTGCTACTGTAAACAATGCTTTAATTAGCAGTCTTACATGTCTTGTGCAGTTTGTGACAGTTTATACCCGGTGTCTCTTGGGTATAAACCTGGGATTTTAATTGTTGAGCTATAAGGCCTGCATCTTCAGTTTTACTAGAAGGTTCTAAATTACACCTCAAATGGTTGTAGACATAATACATCTTAATCATATTAAGTTTTTCTATGTACATGACATATCTCTCTCAATTTAGTCAGGTCTTCTATGTTTTTAAATACATTTTTATGGTTTCTAAATAAGAATCTTATATATCTTTTGCTAGATTTGTTCCTAAATTGTACTTTTAAAATTACATATTTTATTTTATTATTTGTATATAGAAATGCAATTGATTTCTTTATATTGATCCTATATCCAGAAATCTTGCTGAATTTTACTTATTAATTCTAATAATTTACAGATTATCTTAGATATTTCTATATGGACAATCATGTCACTTGTGAATGTTAATAGTATTGCTTCTTCCTTTCAAATTCTTACACTTCCTTTTTGAAAAAATTGGACTTAGGGCATCTAGTACAATGTTTAATAGAAGCATCATACTTCCCTTGGTCCTGATATTAAATCCTAACATTTCACTGATAAGTAATATGCTTGCAGTAGGCTTTTGGAAGACACCTACATCTGCTGAAGGAAGTTCCTTTCTATGGTTGCTATTGTGCTGAGCCCTGCTCACCACAGTTCCATGTGCCTCCCTGCTGCTGAAACTGGAAAGCCGAAACTCTGCATTTTCCCAGATTCCCTTATAGCTAGGCTTTCTGATATGAATTAGTATCCATTAATCAGTGAGATTTGAATTTGAAATTGACTTATGTTAGGGAACAGGCAGGATGTATTTGTATCCATTTTACTGGTGCGGATTACAGCTGACATGGTGGGCCAGCAAGGGTATCTGCAGTTTTCCCTTTTTCTTTTTTTTGCCAGGCAGCTTCCTAATTGTGTCAGGATCGTATACGCAGCCCTGCAATGTGGTTTTGGGAATGGTTCCTGAGGTTTCTTCATCTCTCCCAGTAGTTAGGTAGGTTATTTAACACCTTGCAGTACTCTCCTGCCATTATATACTGCATTCTTTCCCTTTATTTAAATTGTAAGTATACACTTAGTGCTCACCACCAGTCTTCCAACTCCCCCGTCATTCTGGTTGTCCGAGGCTCATTCTCCAGCGCAATCCTCAGGACTGTCTCACGGCAACAACATTCCCTGGGGGCTGACAACAGTTTGTGCCCTTCAGTTTCTGAACTTGTGTGAGTCTTGACTCGGATCATTTTTCTGACTTTACAGAGCTCTCTCTTCTCTTGCTTCTGTATATTAACAAATAGAGTGATTTGCTTTCTGAGATTGTGTTCCTCGTCCACGTTTATTTGAACCTTTACTTTTCCTTGCCTCTGGTGTTCCTATTCTGTGCAACTTCTGTTGTTTCCTCTGCAGGGCGGGATCTTGTCCTGGAAAGGAAGCCTGGAAGGGCGGGTTTTGAAAGTTCATAGGAATTAAACTGCTCCAGCCCTTTTCACCCCTTCTTGGGTCTCTTACTCACCTACCATTGAAGTGGGCAAAACCCCTCCCAGTTTCAGCTGCCAGACTCAGATTGGCCCGTCAGGCTTTGCAGTGAATATCTGCCAACCACTCTGGGCCCCCAGTCCTCGGCGCTTCAGTTGCCCCACTGCCTCTCTGTGCTTCTTTGCATGTAGATGCTCATACCGCACAGGTCTCGTGGCTCTTGACGGTTTGTCCTCATGTCTACTTGCGGTTTGTTGCTTACCTTTTAACCTAGTTTTATTGTGAGTATGATCCACGACTTTTTGTTAGTTTTGATTGATTACCAAGTTTCTGGTTTTATTTGGGGATTTGGAAAGATTCGGAAGTTTGCTTCTATAACTACAACCATCTTTTCAGATTTTCCCATCATTAACTTTTTGACATGTGCACTTGATTTAACAAAGACTAGAATTAGTATCTCTCCTCCACCTGAGTACAATGTAATTTAACTCACTTCTTGCATCTTATTGTTATTTTCTATTTCAGAGAATTCTCTACTTTTTTATCCCTCAGAGCAGTGGTGGTTTTTGCTCTCTCTCTTCCTCCCTCCCTTTCTATCTATAACAATAAATAAGATCTTTTAAAAAGAAGTTCTATTTGGTTCATTTTCATGTTGACCCATTCCATTTTTTAAAAGATACTTTCTTATATTTTTAATCCTCACTTTTATGTCTTATTTTTTTCTATTTTTTAATCCTCATCTCAGGACACGATTATTGATTTTAGAGAGAGGGGAAAGGAGGCAGAGAGGGAGCGAAACATTGATTTGAGAGAGAAACATTGATCAGTTGCCTCTTATATGGGGTGGGGAGGACCTTCCAAGAAAACAGAATTTATTTATAAAGAATTATGTATTTGTTTTTACATGTTTACACTTCGATCACCTTCAAAGTACTCTCCATTTGACGTAATACACCTATTGAGCTGTTTCTTCCACTGCTCAAAATGGTGTTTGAACTCAGTGATTTTGATGACTTTTAGAGCTTCTGCTTTTTGTTTCACCTCTTCAAGGTTGGCAAAATGTTCCCCTTTGAGGACTTTTTTCATCTGGGGAAACAAAAGAAAAGTTGCTTCGGGCAAGATCAGGTGAATTGGGAGGGTGGGGCACAGGGGTCAAGCTGTTTTTGGTCAGAAAGTGCTGAACACTCAGCATGGTGTAAGCAGGTACACTTATACATCACCCATCATAAAATGGGCAAATGTGTCGGAAAAGTCTCAAAAAAAATTCACTAAAGCCAAACACAACCTCTCATAGTAACACAGCTGGTACACTGATACAGAAGGGTTCCTAGAACACTCACCAAGTGGGGGAAACCTGTACCACAAAGGACCTACCCTCCAGAAGATAATTCTGTTTTTGGGGGTCCCTCCTTATAAGCACCCCAACTTGGGCCAAACCCACAACCTACGTATGTGCCCTGAACGGGAATGGAACCTGTGACTTTCTGGTTTACAGCACGATGTTCTAACCAAATGAGCCACACTGACCTGGGCTCTGTTTTATTTTTAAACAGTTTTTTCTTTTAATAATTTTTAGCCAGTAGTCCTACTTGACTTTTTTGATGTCTAATATTTCTGTTTGTTTGCTGTCTCTTCCTCATGGTACATTGTTCCCTCATGTATTTTTAATTTTTTTATTGTTAGCATACCTTTAACAGGGTTTATTTAACTGAAATTTGTGAGTGGAACTTGGGGGCGTATGTGTACTATGAAAGGTCTGGTATTATCTTCTGCAAGATACTGCAGAGGTGTTACAGATTCAGAGCCACCTTTTATGCTACTGTTGCTGTTTAGAAATTCCTGGACCACTCTAGTAATAAAGATTAATAAAAATTACTTGAGTTTGGGTGGAAGAAGACTCATGGTTATGAATTTTAGGTGAAAAAATTTTTTTCCTGCCCAGATCCCCAGATGAGCCTGGCTTTGCTCTTCTTTTCCTGTCCTGCTGAGGGAAGTTCTTTAGTTACATTTTCTTAGAACGAGTGCCCTTTGGTGGTCCTGGCACTATGTGATGTTCTTATTTCTCATGCTACTCCTCATACACAATTAGGTCTTCCATCTTTTTTCCATTGTGTGGATGAAACCCTGTTTCTAGGCTCCTGGGCCTGGTCCAGAATGCACAGCATCTGCTGATGCTCTTACCTTTCTGGTGCAGAGTTTTTTGTTTTCAACCCCTAAGGGTTTTCTTTACTTTCTTGTGAGCTCTACTATACCTTTAAAAAATTCATCTGAAATGTATTCTGTAATATTTTAAAATAGCTTTTTCACAGGAAGATTTTCAGGTGACCTAATCAGCCAAATTACTGAAAACAGATGTCCTGTGCATAAAGTTTTAACTTGCAGAGATTCTGCTTACTAGGAGTGGTTGTATTTTGAACAGAGAGAGGACTGACTCCTCATTTCTAGAGGGTGAGTGGAAAGTGAAGGGGCTGGGAAAACGGGAGGTGGGAAGAGCCTGGTAAAGAGAGGAGTCGTGAGGAAACATTCTTTTCCCAGATGCCTTCATCTACATTTGGACTCTTGCTACCTACCTTGTGGTTCATGGGCCGGCAGTTTCAGCATCACCAGAGAGCTTGTTAGAAATGTAGTCTCAGGCCCCACCCCAGACCTACCCACTGGCAATCTGCATTTTAACAACCTTCCCAGGTGTTACTAAGCACATAGAAATTTGACTTAGACTATTTCTGATGTAACTGCCTTCCATAAAATGACTACTACTTTCAGATTAAAGACCTTCCTGCACTCTTGTCATCACTTCCAGCTTATTCCTTTTGCTCCAGTTAATTTTTAAGCACTTCCCTGAGACGGTTTTTGTACTGGAGTTTGTGAGAACAGTTTCTATTGGTGATACATTATACCGAGGAGGTATCGATAGCACATATTGTCCTATTGAATATGACAGCAAAATGTTAACTCCAGAGCAAATCCCTTATGAAATTCTTGGGGCATTTGCTTTCTACTTAACTGTGGAGTAGGGAACTCAAGAGAGTGAGGCCTTTTGTATTCAGAGCTTTAGACCTGGCTGTTTTTCACCGGAGTGTTTGCTCTGCACAGAGAGCAACCTGTCTCCCAATATTCTGACAGTGCACAAAGCTTCCCTTTTCTCCACATCCTCGCCAACACTTACCCTCTCTCATCTTTTGACGATGGCCATTCTGGCAGGAGGGAGGCGATACCTCATTGTGGTTTTGGTTTGCTTGTCCCTAATGATTAGTGATGTTGAGCATTTTTCTTCACATTCCTGTTGGCTCTCTGTATGTCTTCTTTGGAGAAATGTTTACTCGGTTCTGCTCATTTTAAAAGTTCGGTGGTTAATTTTTTTGTTCTTGAGCTGGAGGAGTTCCTTATGTATTTTGGACACTAATCTCTTACCAGATACATGGTTTTCGAGTGTTTTCCCCGTCCTGTAGAGTGCCTTCATTGTGCTGACTGTTCTTTGCCTGCGCAGAAGCCATTTGGTTCAGGGTAGTCCCACTTGTTTCTGCTTTTATCGCCTGTGCTTTTCAGTGTCACATGCAAGAAGTCATTGCCAAGACCAAGGTCAAGGAACTTTTTCCAAACCTTGTTTTTTCTAGGAGTTTTACGATTTGGGGTCTTTAAGTTTTAATTCATTTTATGTTCATTTTTGTGAATGGTGTTAGAATAAGAGACTTTAGACACTTAAGAACCACATGCAATGTATGAATCTTGTTTGGATTCTGATGGGAACGAACCATCTGAAAAAAGACATTTGAGACAGTTGGAGAGATTTGACTGTGACTGGGTTTCAGATGATGTTAAGAGATTATTGTAATTTTGTTAAGTGTGAAAAGGCATTGCCATTATGTTTAAATGGTGTCCCTATCGTTTAAAGATGCACTATTGAAGTAGTCACAGAGGAAGTGATAGATGTGTGGGATTTACTTTAAAATACCGACTGACGATGTCAGTGTAGAAGAATTAGATGAAACAAGATTGACCGTGAGCTAGTAATACCTGTTGAAACTGAATTTCAACAGATTCAACAGATTATGGTAGATGCATAAGGATTTATACTTTTCTCTCTTCTTTAAGAAATACTTGGAAGTGTCCATAATAAAAATTGTAAAAGAGTCCTAGATTCTTGGAGTCAAGAAGCAATTTCATTTAGAAATATGACTTGTCATGAATATGGACTCTTCTGAGAAGGGAACTCAGAACTATTGGTTCTTTTCCCCATATGTTTAACATTTATTTTTACCTTTTTGACTCTAAACAGTTCTGGGTTTTCTGCTAAAGACAAAGGGCAGCCTTTTAAAAAAAGCCAAATGTTGACAATGGAAATGCTAGGAGCAGAATAGAAATATGTTCAAAATATGATATACACACCAACCTAGAAAACTACTCATAACTATTTTGAAGTCTCTTTTTTCTACCTAGGGTCTTATTTTCCATAACAAATTCCCATAAATCAAAAATGTCTATTTAAGACTTCATTGAGAGTCAGAATATTAGCATGCTTAGGAGTTTGGAATCAGACAGACCTATATTCAAATATCCCAATACTGTGAGCTGTGGTGTTGGAGGACAAATTTATTGAAACTCCTAGGTTTCTTCAACTGCGAGGGGCTAATTATAGTACCCACTTCATAGAGTTATGGTTAGGATTAAATTATTACATTTTACAGGTGGTGAGATTTAAATCATGTTCTTGGAAAACCGAGAGTATCTATTGAATCCTAGCTTGTGTGTTTGTGTGCATGTGGCTTAGCAAACTGCTGGAAGCTCAAGAACATGGCCATATGAGGACAAATATCTCTTGGCTGCCTTTAAAACCCCTTCTTGCCTGTGACATATACCCCTTGTATCAGAATAAGGAATTCCCTCCTCTGAAGTGAATTGTACAAAATTCCTCTGTATCTGGAGTTGACTGCTCAGAAGTGCAATTTCAAATATTTGTCTCATTTCTTTTGGGACTTGATTTATCTTCTCAACCTCCCTACTAGAGAAGAAAGTGAGATGTGGGAACCGTTTGACTGATTGAGGGAGGTACTGCTAAATATCACCTGGGCTACACAGATGAGCAAGACTCAGTGTGTCCTCAAGAAGGCCTGGGATATATGTGTATATCTTCAGGGGAGAAGGAAGAAGAGGTATTGTTATTTATTGATTTTGGAGAGAGAGAGGGAGGAAGAGAGACAGAGAGGAACATCGATTGTTATTCCACTTATTTATGCATTCATTGGTTGATTCTTGTATGTGCCCTGACTGGGGATCTAACTTGTAATTGAGCTACCTGGCCAGGACTGAAGGGCAATGTTTCAAGTCATATGTGTCCATTGAAATCTTGACTTCCCTGCGTATCTTTGGCAAACCTTACTTCTTTGAACCTCAGTTTTCTCAGTTGTAAAATAGGGATCTTTGCTTGAATAGTTGTTGTGGGATCAAAGGAGACCCCATGGTATTACTTTTGAACTATAAAGGGCCACAGATAGTAGTTGATATTTTCTAGACAGGGTGTGTCAGACTTCTCTTGGAATCCCAAGGGGCATCAGAACAAGTAGGGAGTGGTCCCTGAATACCCTATAGACTATTCTGGAGGTGTAGCTGAGGGTCTGAAAGGGGGATCTAGCTGCCTTTGTCTTGTTCTTGCCCCCCCCCCCCCACACCCGTGCTGCTGCTGGGTCCAGACAAGGAAGCTTCCCAGGATGTGGTCCTTGGCCCATATTGCAGCATCCTCAGAGAACACAGGGAAGCCCTACCCAGCAAAGAGAAGGTGTGAGGGGTCACAGACCCTGGTGTCATCCTGCATCCAGACAAGTCCCTATGGGTTCCCAAGGTACACTGGCCAGTGTCCTAGGTGTTGGGAGTATAGTTTTAACAAGCATGGAGTTTGTAGGTCCAGTGTAAAGTCTGTCGGGCCTTCCGTGTGTCTGGCCCAGTACTGTCTAGTAGAATTTCCTGTGATGGAAGTGTTCATGTCTCTGCTGTGATTCAGTAGCCATTAGTCACGTTTCAGGCTCTTGAAATGTGCCTGTGTGACTGAGGAACTGAATTTTAAATTTTATTTTAATTAATTTAAATTAAAAATAGCCACATGTGGCTAGTGGCTACCATATTAGACAGCTGTGTAAACATTCTGAGGAAGTTAGGAGGGCACCCAAGCAGGCCGAAGACGTGGCTTCCCTCCTTGAGGAAGAGCTGCGAGACTCAGAAGATCTGGCCCTGGCTCTGCCCCAAACTCTGTGTGCGGGTTCACGGCCCTCGCCCCCCCTCTGTTTAGCTTCCTGACCTGTGAGATGGGAATAGAAGGGGGATTGGATTAGGCTCTTTCCAGTGCTACGTTCTTGGCTCTATTGTGATACGCCTTTTATTTGTGTAAATATTACTGTACCTGCTAATATTTGATAATAGTAAGCGTGGTTTAAATTGCATACTGTGGCTGTGAGATTGGGTGAGTGAAAGTTGCTGCCAGCCCACATGCTCTCCCAGGGAAAACCTCCTCAGCTTTCTGAATGGGGACTTGAGTTTGATAAGAAGGAATTCTTTCCTGCTGCTCATTGGATTTATTTATGCCAGACTATCTTTACTAAACAGTTGATTAACTCATGAATATGCCCCAATTTATGTACTGCCAATACTAAAATATTCCCCACCTCACCCCCAGCCTCTGAAACACGGGCAGGGGGGTTGGGACTGGGATTTGAGTCAGGAAAACCCAGACTGGACTGCATGGGAGTGAGAGGAGAGAGCACTGGTTGGATGTGCTGGGTGAGTGATGTTTCTCAAGTCGCGCACTCATAAATTTGAACACACGGAGGATTGGCCCGGACACAGCCCAAGAACAGCTTGGAGCTCTGATTTGGAATGTCATATTTTACTGCTACTTAATTAAATCTGAGAGCAGGGGTTGAGGAAGTGGGTTTTGTAAATATTGCTCTGAAGCTTTCACATTTCGACGCAAAACAGAATGCCAAGTGTTTTCATTATTATCAATGTTCAAAGTTATTGGAATAAAACACAAATCTAATCCTTGGTGCAGCAAGTGCCAGCAGTGGCCCGGGGTGGGAGTGTAGGGGGAGAAAAATGAATCCATCAAGTTTGAACGAAGAAGTTGGGTGGAAGACCTTCTTCTTTCTTCTTTCTGCTTTCTTCTTCTCCTTCTTCTTCTTCTTTTTTTTTTTTTCCAAATGTGGCCTAAAAATGAAGTATTTATCAGCAGAGGGATATAGAAACACAGTTATAATTTAATGTGAGTCATAACACTGTGTTGTTCAACAAGGGAACAAAACAACTTAGAGGCAGAATAAAATTACTTTATTTGTGTCTCTGAAGAACACGGTGTTCTGTTTGTCTGCTCATGTTGTTGGCTTAAATGGCTGGGCATCTATTCTTGTTCCCCAAGGGGTCAGCAGCTTTATTTCTGGCTGCTTGTCTGGGGTCGCTTTTCAAATGATGCACAATGACAGTAATAATTGTTTATTAAGTGTCAGGCACTGTGCTTTGTGCTTTACTTGTGTCATCTCATTTACTCTTCACATTACTGTATCGGGTATCATCATCCCCATTTTATAGATGGAGAAACCGAGGCATGGAGAAGTTTGGCAACTGACCCAGAGTGTAGGTATCAAGTGTACTAGGTGTCACAGCTGGGGTGTGAACCCATGATTTCTGACCTAGAGCTCAGCTCTCAATCACTTGCCTTCTCTTCTCCTAGTAAGATGGGCTTGACCTCCCTTCGCTTTCTCTCAAAAGCCCATGCAACTGGTCTGGCAAATTTTGCCTGGCTGTGGTCATTCATGGTCACTGTCATTAGGGGGGATTAAAGTGTGTACGGCTTTGGCTGCTTGGTGATTTCTGAGTGTTTCTGCATCAAAATTTTTTTTTACTATGACTATATTCTTCAACCCCGCTCAAATTCCTAAATGGGAGCTGAGACAGGAATCAAGAGCTTTTTGAGGATAGAGTACAAAATCTTTTTCCCACATCTAAAGAAAATTTTCCTTGTGGGCAGGGAGGATATTTTCTCTTCAGATTTTTAGTCTGTTTCTGACTGATGAATGAACAGCCTGGCTTTCAAAGTGTGCTTGTAGCAGGCACTTAAGTTCTGCGAGCTGGTGCCACAGAATACTGTGTTCATGCATGCATTCTTTCACTCCAAGAACTAATGGGCTCCCACTGGCGCCAGGCTCTGCGCTAGCTGTTGTGGCCGTGTTTGTGAGCACGAGAGGCCTCGCCGTCTGCCTCCCAGCGCCTGCAGTGATTTCAGTGAAGGCACTATTGGCATTTTAGGCTAGACAGTTCCTCACTGTCAGGGTCTGTCCTGCTCCCTGCAGGCTGTTCAACATCCCTGGCGTGGACCCACTAAATTCCCACGCAGCGAGAGAAAAATACCACCACACATTTCCAGGTGCCTCCAGAGGGCGCTATCCCCCTTGTTGAGAACCACCGCAGGGAAGACAGGTTTGGAATAAACAGAATAAGTTGCGATGCAGTCCCCACTGTCTTGGGTGTGGTACACACTTGTCTTTTCCCTAGAAATTTGGTTCATACTAAGGACAGTAGAGGAAGGTGTGTGCAGAAGCAAAGGGAAAACCAAATCTATTTCTCAGCGTCCTGTGCTGAGAAGTTGGTGTGTTTATATGCTCCCCACTGAGGTGGGCCCGGAAGGCTGCTTTCCTTCTCTTTTTCATCCCCTCCTCCCTGCTTACCCACCTACTCCACTACCCGCACCCCTCCCCAGCTCCGCTGAAGGGTAAACCAGATGGGCCTGCATGAGCCTGAGCCAGGGGTTGAGGAACACCCTGGCCAGGAGGCATAGGGGTTAAGCAACCGAGACTACGGTGGGGAAAGGAGAGGAGAGGAGAGGAGACTCCTTGGTAAGCCTGGCAGGCAGGTTGAGGGCAGAAGTGAAGGCAGCTTCCCCATCCTCTGGACCCCGTGTGTGCTGGCTCCGGGAACAGAACAGCGGGACTTCCCCTGCACCCCACCTCCCCTTCTTACTGGTAACAACCTACGTTTGATGAAGTCAAATTTATCAGTTTTTTTCTTTCATTGTTTATGTTTTTTTGTGTGTGTGTGTTCTAAGGATCTTGGTATATTTCCTGGTCACAGAGGTTTTCTCCTATTTTTTCCTTCTGGAAGTTTCATAGTTTTAGCTTTTACATTTAGGTCTGTGAGTCATTTCAAGTTAATTTTTGTGTATGAGTGAAGTATGAGTCACGGTTTCTTTCTTTCCCCATGGATGCCCAGTTTTTCCAACATCATTTGTTGAAGAGACCACTCTTTCCCCACTAAACTACCTCGGTGCCTTTGTCAGAAATCAATTGTTAGGCTCAGTAGTCTGTTTCAGTGGTTTAGATGCCTATTCTTAACACCAGTTACCTTACTGGGGCCACCTGGTCCCCTGACCCTTTCTGTTAACGGCATAACAAAGAGTTGAGGAAGAGAAGAGTGAGGCTGGGACCTTGCTCTCCCTGGTGAAACCTATTAAGTGCTGAGCTTTGTGTGGGGGCTGGGAACGAGTGAAGTAAAGACAGCCTTTGCCCACATGGAGTTTGGAGACTAGCAAGAGTGACACACTGTTGGAGGAAGGTAAAAGTCTAACAAATTTTAAAGCTGGACTCAGCTTATGTTGGCAAGGGTGTGGAGAGGCAGAACTCTCACACTGATGGAGATAACGTATAACTTTGTTCAATAGCCTCTATTGAGAATAACAAAAGTTAGAGACGTAACATACCTTATAACTCAATAATGCTACTTCTATTTATATACCCCAAAGGAACTCTCCCAGAAATACTATAGTCATGTACTGAGAACAGTCACAGCAGCTTTTTTTGGATTGTATTTATAGAAAAAAAAGTATTAACCTAAATGTTTCATGCACAGGACAATGAATGAATACATTCATACCTTGGGAGGCATCTGTGAAAATATGTGAACTGGAACTTCACGTATTCCTGTTGGACGTGTCTCACAAATCTGATGATGAACAATAAAAGCGAGTTGCATAGTATTGCATGCACAGTATGACCCCATTTATATTAAATTCAAACACATACAGAAGAATGCAACATTCTGTGTAGGCATACAAATATATAGTAAAAATAGAATCAAATACACGCAACTGGTGAGCCCTGAATTTAAATTAGCAGGTGACTCTAAGCAGGAGGAAGGGAATGTAATTGAGCGGGGGAATCCAGGTATCTTCAATCATGGCTGTATTTTACATTTTAAGGTGAATGGGATGGTGGGGACATTGGTATTGCTGCGTTATCATTTACGTACAGTACCCGCCCATCATCTAATCCCCTCCTTGTCCTTCCTGACAGAGCCTGCACTTAGTTTACTTATCTACCTTCCATTTTATGCATCCTACGGGGGCCTCAAGAAAGCTCACACACCCACATTAGTTTGAAGGGGACCCATCAGTCTTACTGACAATTAGTTCCATTTGGGCCAACTAACTTGGAGAGGATTACTGACGTCTTCTGGGAAGCACCTTCTTTAAGGCGAGAGCTATAGGCAGGCGCTGTCCCTGTTCCTGTCCCTCATTCTCTGACTCTCTTCCTGGACTTTATAGAGGAAGCACGGAGCCCTGCTTGCCTGCCGCAGCCTTCCTCCACAGCCTCACAAAGTTAGCAGCACTGTAAGTGGCAGAGTGGAGAGATGATTCAATCTGTGAACTGTATCACCCCTGCTCTGAAGCCCAGCCCACCTTCGCTCTTCCAGAATGTGAGCCTGTAGATGTTCCTGAGGTTCAAACTGCTTTGGATTGGATTTTCCATCATCTTGCAGCACTCTAACTGTACCCCCTAGGTTGCTATGGAAATGGACAGCAATCATTTGCTAATCAGCAGGAAATTTGTTTCTTAATTTACTTAATTTTAACTTTTTCTCCTATTTGTACTTAAACATTTGGAGCCCGCCTTAATGGTTGGCTTTCAGTACTAGCAAGGAAACCCATGAACAAGAAGGAAACCAAATATTAATGGGGAAAATCTTAAAGAGTCCCGTGTGGCTAGTGTTAGATTATCTTGTTCTGAGAACATGTGTATTAATTTCCTGTGTCTGCTCTAACAAATTAATACAAACCAGGGGTCTCAAAACAGCAGAAATGTATTCTCCCGCAGCTCCAGGGGCCCGAAGTCTGAAATCAAGGTGCCGGCAGGGCTGCGTTCTCTCTAAAGGCTCCTGTGGGGATTCCGTTCCTTGACTCTTCCCGCTTCCAGCGGCTGTTGGTATCACTCAAATCTCTCTACATTGTCTCCTTCTTGTGGCTCTGTGTCTCCACTCACGTCTCTTACAAGGACACTTTCATTGGATTTAGGGCCACCTGGATCTTCAGGATGGACTTATCTCAAGATCCTCAATTTAATTGCATCTGCAAAGACTGGTTTCCTGAAGAAGTTCATATTCACAGGTCCTGAGGGTTAGGACATAGACATATCTTTTTGGGGGTGCCAGCATTCAACTCACTACAACATTGTTGCTCTTTGTCATGATTTTACAGTGTGAACAGATAATGTGGTTCTATTTTCAACATAAAAAGTGGTTTTGAATTCATAAAAATCGGAATACATGAGTCAGTCAGTATTCACTGGTGTTCCACAGAAAGTACCGCCTTATCCAAGTTGGAGAAATGCTTAGCTAACGCTGGAGAGATGATTTTTTTAGAAAAGATTTTAACAAAGCAAATGAAGGTACATGATGCAGATGTTGGACAACATGTTTCGACAGTGGAAGTTCCTAGTTCCCTGGGAGACCGGCGATGTTCAGGCGCAGATATGTCCCAGGACAAATGCGGACAAAGCGGCCCAGCAGCAGATACAGGTTTTTCCAGAAAAGAAAACCATGAGTAAAATCAGCAGAGAGCAGATGGGTGTGAGAAGGGAAAAGCTAGTCACGTTCTGAAGCCATTTAATCTCCCCTGAGAGGTAGTAGATAGCTCCCAGAAAGACAGCTGTGGACATGCGGAAGGAACTAAAGGATATTGGACTTGGAATCAGTGAGCCATACTCATGTTTGCGACACATTTCCATATGATCCCTGGATTTGTTTTTATCCCCCTAAACTTTAGGAAAATTGCACTTCCTGACACAAGTTTATTTCATTAAAAAGTGGGGATGATGATGGATCTCTCTCAGGGTTGTTATGAGGAAAAACTGAGTTGTCTCCAGTGACAGAACCTTGCTAATGTTAGGGGCACAGGACATGACTGTTGATTGAGAATCTGAACTAGAAATGTCTTCAGGGAGTGACAGGTTGGGAACACCTACAGTAGAAACAGTTATCACAATTCTTCAGAGTCACCAAATTCTACAGGGCTCCAGCTATAAATAGAAAGGCTGGGGTAAACACATTGGACTTGTTTCTAGCCATGATGGAATAACTGGCACAGATTAACCCTTCTACCACAAACAACCATGAACTTGACAAAATATATGGAGAAACTTGTATCAGCCATAAGTTAAGAAAAAAACAGGCAATAAAAACTAAACCCAAGGTGGCCCAGATATTGAACTTAGAAAATGAAAGCTTTAAAGCAGTGATAATAAATACGTTCAGACACTGAAATAGAGGACAGGCTGACAGTGCCCAGAGGGGAAAGGGGAGGGAATTTTAGGGGAAAGGGGGCAGGGTTTATAGGAACAAGTATAAAGGACACCTGGACAAACACTGTGGTGGGGGGGGTGGAAATGGGAGGGAGGTGGGGAAGGCTGGGAGGGTGGGCTGGGATGGGAGTAAAATGCTGAAAACTATACTTGAACAACAATTAAAATAAAAACAAAAACAAAAAAAACCCAAGAAAAATATGTTCAGAGAATTAAAGGAGTAAGCAAATCACTAATTCTGGCCGCGCCCCCCCCCCAAAAAAAATGGAGACCACAAAAAAGAACAAATGGAACTTCTAGAAGTGAAAGTAAAAACAAATGAATAATACCTGAAGGTATTTAGCAGCAGATTTCAGATAACAGAAGACTAAGGCCAGAGAACTTGAGGGCAGATGACTAACAATGGTCCAGTCTGAAGAACAGGGCAAAAACATACAAAAAAAAAAAATGAACTGAGCCTCAGGGACTTTTGGGACAATATCAAATAGTTTTATACGTGTGTCATGAGGGTCTCAGACAGAGAAGGAGGTTAAGAGAATTTACTGCCAACAAAACTGGATTGCAAGAAATGCTAAAGGGTATCATTCAGGCATAAAGGAAATGATGCTAAAATATATAGACTAATCTAGGGACCATGTCATCATATTAAAGCAACAACAAAAACTGTGGTCAAAGCAGAAATAATCCCAAGCCTCACCTGCAGTCCCCCGATAATATTCAAGGGACTCCAAATCACAGCCCACCAGAATATTCTCTTAAGTCCTGTCCATGGTTTTAAAATATGTCCACACTTCTTTGACACCACCCCCTTCCAAAGAAGGAGCCCCATTCTCTTCTCCTTTAGTGTGGGCTGAATCTAGGGACTCACTATAGAATACGGTGCAAGTGATGGTGAGGGATTTCCATGGCTGATTCATAAAAGGTCTTGCAGCTTCTTCTTTGCCCTTTCTCCAGGATCCCTCCCTCTGGGGAAGTCAGCTGTCACACCGTGAAGACACCTGGGCGGCCCTCTGGGGAGCCCTGTGGTGAGAAACAGGCCTCCTGAGCGAGCCGCGGCGAAAGCAGGTCTTCCGGTCTACCAGGCTCCTGATGCCCGCAGCCCTGGCTGATGTCTTAATTGCAACCTCATGAGAGACCTTGGGCCAGAACAACCCAGCTAAGTTTCTCCCAAATTCCTGAGGCACAGAAACAGATAATACATCTGTATTGTTTTGAGCTTCTAAATTTTGGGATAATTTATTATGCAGTGAGATATAATGAATTTAATCCCTTTCCTCGGCATGTCTCAGGCACCACCTCTCACACTCCTTCACCAGCTCTAACATGCTCATCCTGTTTTTCATTTTCCTCTTTTTTTTTAACTTTTACAAACTCCTCCACCGTTCAGCCCCATTTCCTGCCCTCCTTCTGCTCCTCCCTCTCTCTCTTATTGTTGTTTTCTGTTGTTGTTCTGTGTAGCCCTTTCTGTTGCAAATCACCAGTTTCTCTGGTCCTCTGCCATTGATTGGCTGGATTTCTGCAATGTGGAGGAGGGCATGGCAGAGGAGGCAGAAGAGGCAGAAGAGGACATGTTGACCAAGTAACACTAGATTTTCTTCAGTAGAAAAAGAAGGGGGAAAGCTACAAACATACATGTATCAACCATTTTTGTTCTGATAGCATTCGTGTTTATAATCAAAATTTCCTATTAGTTTATTATAGTCAATACTGTGTTAGGAGCTTTAGATGTGTGTATTCAAGTCTAAAAACATCCCAATGAAGTAGATGCTATTATTATGTCATTTTTCAAGGAGAAATTTGAGGACAGAGAAATTAAATGACTTGTCCACAGTCCCAGAGCTCTCAAATGACAGGACCAACATCGAAAGGTCTGTACACCTCCAAAGCCATGGCTCGGGCCCTTATGTACATTGATGGCATCACATTGGACTCAAATGGGCTCAGCTGGGCCCAAATTCATTTTTAACTTTTGCAAAAGCACAGGGCTGACTTCTCACAGATTCAGTTCCAGCTAAGACATTTTCAAGCCCATGTTGTTGCCTAACCTCCCTTCTTGGGCCAGAAAGAAATCCAGGCCCCAATTCCTGCTGACCTCACAGTAGCCTTTTTCTGTCTTCACCCTCAGATGGAATCTGTGGGTAGAAAATTCCTGGAACATCTAGGTTTTCGAGGTGAAGTCCAGTTTGTTCACACACACGCAGCCCGAGGAGAGACACCATGTTGATCACCACCTTCCCGTTTGTCAGTCATTGCAGCAGGTGGCAGGACCACGTGCCCCCAGGACTGAAATCACACACCCGTGGTGCATCATCGACACATAACCCTTCTTCAGCATCATGAGCCTGGGCATTGAAAAGCAGTTGTCTCTGCTGCCCATGCTGTGAAGGTTCAGGAAGGGCACGTGTCTTTTTTATTTTTTAAATGCTTATTTTTTATAATTAAAAAAGCAAGTTAACACAATAGAAAACAGAAGGGGAAATTATTCACAACCCAATGCTCTGAGAAAATGATTATTCTCATGACACACTCATCAGGCATCCCCTCGGGCCATTGTATTCTGGCCTTTTGTTAGGTCCCTGTCTGGGCTCCAGATGTGAAAGGCTTTGGCTCTGAAGATTTTCTGTTTTGTCATTGAAACCTGGCCTGTCTGTAGCTGAGACTCTGCCTTTGCCCAGTTCAGAAAGTCTGAGAGCTTTGTGTCCTCCCATCGGCCCTGCTGGAGGGCTGCTGGTGACAAAAGGTAGATTTGTCCTGTGTCCTGTTGTTTTAGCTCAGGCTCGTTTGTTGATTGTGTTATTGTTTGCAACCATCTTCTTCCTTATGCATCTGCACCCTGCGCCATGTGACTTCCAAGAGTCCAGTGAGAGGAATCTGTTTCTTCCAGGAGTTAATCCAGTAGGTGGAAATGTTGTTAGACTTAGATATGTGACTTGCTTTGGCCAGTGGAATATAAGCAGACATCATTTACGCCATGTCCAAGCAGAAGCTTTCAGTGGGTTTGCAGAGTCTGACTTTCCTGCCTCCTGACATGAGCTCTGCATGTCCCTGGTGGTGGCTGCCCTTTCAGCCTGAGTCCTGAAGTGAGAAGTGGAGTGGGGCTGAGCAGAGGGGCAACCGAGCTGCAAACCTGAGCTCGAGAGATGAATCTTGTTTTCATGAGTTGCTGAGATTTGGGGGATTGTTAGCAAAACACTAATATGAGGTCTGTCCAGAAGGTATCCAGCCATGTAATATGAAAAATAGAGATTTTATTGAAGAAAATACAAGATATAAGAAACACTGTACATAGGATGATGACACCTCAGTCCCCTTCAAAGCAGGCACCTTGGGACCTCACACAGTTCTCCCAGTCGCCATCAGCTGCCCCATTGTATTTTCCTGAATCTCATCGACGGTCTGAAATCTCTTCCCTTTCAAAGGTGATTTTAGTTTTGGGAAAAGCCAGAAGTTACAGGGCACCAAATCTGGGTCACAGGGGGGCTGAGTCATCTGGGTGATCTGATGTTTTGCCAAAAAACTTTGCACAATGGATGCATTATCATGATGAAGCTGCCAATCACCAGTTGTCCCTAGCTGCAGCCTTCTGAATCGTCCCAGTAGTTTCCATGGAGGAATGTTCAAGCTAAGTGCAAAATTTGATGAAGGTTCGTGGCTCTACTCACTGGGTCATTTTGAATGAGATGACCACACAGTACACATGCTGACTCAGGGCCATCTACTGCCCCCCTGACTAGTACGGTGAGGTTGTCGTTGTTCACTCCTGAGCATTCCAGTCCACTCTCCTTGGCTTCCAGTTTACATCCATGTTGTACAAACCATTCTCGTTATACTAACAATGGCCGCACTTTTTCTGGACATACCTCATACTTTGGACCTCTAGATAAGCTAGGAATCAGTCATTTCCTGGGGCAAACATTCCTCATTGGAGGTATTTAAACTACTTCCAGGACTCTTCCCAAACTGAGGCATAACATCTCTCTGCTTTTACTGACCGGACTGAAAATTGGTGTGCCCTTTCCTTGCGTTGATGAGAAACAGTACAACCGGTGATTGAGTTGGAGCCCTGCATCCTAACTTCTGCTCTGCCTCTCACCAGTGTGTGTGCTTAACCACTTTGTTTCTTATTTCTCTCGTTTTGGTAAAAAGACTAAAACCTTAGGGTTTGATGTAAAGAACAGATGCATTAGAAGGAGCTGTGGAGTTTTGCACTTCTACCCGTGGACTGACTGTGTGTCTAGGCTGTTAGGAGAGAGGTTCACAGAAGGCAAAGAACTTCTAGAACTGGGACTGGAAGCCCAGCTCTCATCTATTCTGGTTTCTGATGGACTTCATTCTCTCCTCTTGAAGATGAGCTTTATCCAAGGTCCAAGAGGCCAAGGGCCTCCTCGCTGTCTCTGTTTACACAATTCAGGGAAGAACTCTGAAGGCCTGACTTGGGTCATGTCTCCAACTTTACATCAGTCTCTCTGTCCAGGGGCTTTCCCAGGGTGCTGCGCCTGGATTCCCACACACTTGTCCAGGGGCGGAGCCAGGGTGCACGGCTAGAACCATGTGGAAGGGGTGTCAGGTCAGTAGCACCATAATCACAGTTACCACTGAGACCAACCTGTGATAATCACTTGAATGTGGTTTGTGGTAGTTGTGAGCAGCATGGAAAACGCAAGGTCTTGGCAGCTGTGTGACCTTGAGGAAATTTCTTAACCTCTGTAAATCTTGATTTCCTCCTATAAAAACGGGGATAATAATTTCTCTCTTACAAGTTTCTCATGATTAAGTGAGATAACATGAAAGCATCTGGAACATGCTCAAAAAACACTAATTATTATGTCCCAAGTCCTGTTCTACTTGCACTGGGGCCGCCTAGGACGATGCATCCCTCCTTCACCCGACGTCTCTATTTCTTACTTCACAACGAGAATCACAGCGCTCAGGAGCCTAGCACCCCTCGCAGGTGCTCTCCGCATTTTCTCTCCGGAGGCAAGCCACGTGGGGAAGCCGATTACCAGAGGGCAGTGTCCTGAGCATGAGACTGAAATAGACAAAAGAATTTGGGTGGTTTTAAAAAAGAGTTTCTTTGCTGCAATGCCTGAAACACTTTCACTTACTGCGTTGCCGAATCTTCACCTACTTAGCGCAATGAACCCCTCTGAGAATCTGACTGAAACTGTGTACACTCTTCTGTGAAAGGTGCACCATTCCACATGCAATCCTGGGAGGTTCACAGAACTCCAGAGAGCTCAGCCAGGGAACCTCAGGTCCAGAGACCCCACATCAGGTGGAGAATCTTGCCAAGGAAACTCTGATACATGCACAGTGGTTGGATGAGCACTACCCACTTTTTCTCCATGACCTGCCTTTGTCCAGGCGCCCATGTCTGACCCCCCCTCCTAATGATGGGCACTTTCTCTGTCAGCTCTCAGAGTCCAGGCATGATGTGTGTCCTCAATGAGTCTTTGTTCCATTAGGTCACTGTCAAGTCCTGCCAGCTTCAGGGCCATTCTGTCTCTTCCAGTTGATTCTATACTTTTATTCTGAGGCATGGCATATGGGTTTTTAGAGATTTTTTTCTCTTCAGGGGTATTCTTACTTCAGTGTTCTTTAAAGATAGCAGGATTTTTTTTTTTTTTTTTTGCTTGAAATAGATGGGAAAATCCACGTTCAAAATAGCTTGGCAAAAAAAGGAAATGCCTTACATAAACGTAAATTTTGAGTCATGTCTGACTTCAGGCACAGCTGCATCTAGGGGCTCAAATGTCACCATGGGAATTTGGGGGCACTCCATGGGCGAACTGTGTCTTCCTCTGTTTCAGGTCCATTCCAGGCAGTGTTTTCCTCATAGTGGCAGCATGGCTACACGCAGTTCCAGGCTTACATCTCACTCGCTCTCAGAAATGTAAACAAGCCCACATCAAACCAGCTTCCCATGGGAAGAAAAGCAAACCTAAGACTATCTCCTTTTCCAACCTCCAACCAGATTGTACTCATTCACTCATCCTGTTTGAGGAGGAGTGATGGGTAGAGAGAGCAGATTGAGACATGACTTGTGGGATAAATTCAAAATAGTAAAATATGTGCTTAGTAGAATTGGGGAATGGGTAAAATGGGAGCTCAGAAGGAGGAACGCTAAACTTCTGCCTGTGAGGGTCAGGAAAGGCCTTTCAGAATAGAGGATGCGTGAGATTGGTCTTAAAACATGAGAACAAGTGTTTTAGGTAGAGAAAGGGGAAAGGACATTCTAAATGAAGTAAATAGCACATGCAAAGGCTCAGAGGCTCAAAAAAGCAAAGACTGTCCAGGAATCAGTGAAGAATTTCATGTAGCTAGAGGAAGGTGCTTGGGTAGGAGTATTGAGAGATAAGGAGAAATGGGACAGCCCTGGCTGGTGTGGCTCAGTGGGTGGTGATGCGGACCCTGGCCCAAGGGGTCCACGTGTTGTGGACGCAATGAATAAATTCACATGGACTGCAGAAGTGCTGTGGAGAAAAAGGGATGACAGCATGGCCATTCTCTGAGTGAGAGAGGGCCCTGACCCCTGCCTAGACAGGCTTTTATTGCTTTTCTGGGCACATTACATCGAGGATGGTCCTCATTTACTGTGCACAGGTTCACTTTAGGTGGTTACCTTTTACAGAAGACAAAGGAGAGGATGTTGCTAATTACATCAGAGAAGAAGGATATTTGCAAATGCAAAGGGAAAAGTGACTGAACTGGGTGGGAGGGTTAGCATAGACTTTAGGAAGTTACTTTAGAGATACGCAGTAAACATTTGCTGCGCGATTCAGGGTGAGGGAGTTTTAGCAAAAGCAAGACTCAAAGCAGTGTAGGTATAATGCAGGCCTGATTCCCCATGGGAGAACCCATCCATGGGCATGAGTCCTGTGTGCCGACCTCACTCCCTGTTGGTTTTCCGAATCAGGGACTGGGCTACATTTCCTGTGCCATGCCGAACAGTCCCCTATAGGGTTGGGCTTTGTCCTGCAAAGGGAAAGGTTGCTGGTTCAAATCCTGGTCAGGGCACATGCCTGGGTTTTAGGCCAGGTCCCTGGTTGGGGGCCTGGGAGAGACAATTGATATTTCTCTGCCTCCTTTCCCCTCTCTAAAAGTAAATAAATAAAATCTTGAAAAAAAAAGAAGGAATGGGACAGAGTCATATGAAATACAAGACCTTGTGTATCAGGATAAGGAGTCAGTTCTTAAAAAAAAAAATTAAATCCACATCCAAGGACGTGCTCAGGGGAGAAGGGAGGGAAAGAGGGGGAGGGAAACATCAATGTGATGGAGAAACATCTATCGGTTGCCTCTCCCATGTGCTCTGACCAGGGATCAATCCTGCTACTCAAGCATGAGCCCTGACCTGGAATCAAATCCACAGCCTTCCTGTTCACAGGCAATGCTCCAAACAAGTGAGCCACACCAGCCAGGGCATGGGGTCTGGGTTTTACTGATGGGCAAGGGGCAGGGTATTGAAGAGATTCAAGCTCCTGGCATGACAGCTGTAAGATTTGAGTAAGAGCACCCTGACTACAACATGGAAGACACAGCAGGTTGGAGGAGAAAGGCTAGAGGCATGAGGCATCTTCCTGGAAGTAACATCCCAGGAGAAATCAAGCTGATATTAACCATAAAAAGGGGGAATGTGTGCCATGTGACCCTCACATGACAAATGTCCACATATAACTCCGCTGCTTGTTTCAGTCTCCGTTTTCCTCCTGAGACTCAGTTTGCTGCTGGGAGGCTGAGTTATTTCATCTAAAGCTCTGGAACCCTCCATCTGAACCATAGCAATTGGTTTTTAAGTGTTATTATTTTTATATCAATACTCCAAAAATAGTTCTTTAGGTAGGGGGCATGGGGCCAAAGTATTTCATAGGAAATACAATATTTCAGAAAGGAGGTATTTCCCCAAGCACTTAGTTATTTCGTGTCTGGGGCAGAGTAACTATGATGACATAAATCATTCTGACCAGGTGTGGAGCTGGCCAGTACCTGGAGCCAGCAGCTTGCGCCCCCATAAAGCAGCTTCCTCGTGAATGGAGAAACTAACATTTACATGGAGCACCCATCATGTGCCAGGAGCATACAGCATGCACCCGCTGCCACCTGAGGCACTTCCACACATGCTATTTTATTTAATCCTCACCCTCACCATGAGATGTAGATGGCATTTTCTCCACCTTAAAAACAAGAAATATGGGAGACTTGCCCAAGGACACGCACGGGATGGAGAGTGGCAGAGCTGTGCTGAGAGAGAGAGAGAGAGAGAGCGAGAGCTTGAGATACAGACAGACACCATGTGGGCTTCTCTGCGGCCCAAAGGGACCTGGAGGGACCTGGAGGGGAAGTGGTTGGAGAGGCGAGGCTCCCAGGGCACGAGGGTTTAGTTCTCTCCCAGGGTGAAGGGCGACTGCTCTCTGGCCATAGATCCCAAGGGGTGCCTGGGGATTAACAGAGGGAAGTCACGAATCTGGTGGAGAAGCCTGAGCCCTGCGAAGGGAGTCTGCCTTCCCCAGCGGGGCGCAAGTGGAGGAAACCGACAGATCGCGTGCACGTTGGGGAGGACGCTTTGGCAGAGTCCGGGTTGGTTCCCTCCCAAGTCTGTGCGTCTAACCGAGGCAGCGGGCTGTCTCAACAGTAGCTTTGGCAGCAAACAGATCGGCCCAAGAAAAGTAGGTCAGCATGAGGCCAGGCTTTTTCCGCAGCCAGGCTGCGAGGCTGGCGTCTCCTCGTGCTCTCGGGCCCTCCCCTTCTCATAGGGTCCTCCCTCTACTCCCTTCCCCCCTTTCCCCGGGTCTCTTCCTCTCTGCTCTTCCTCCGCCCAGGGTGCCTCCTCGGGTCTCTCTGTGCCTCTCCTTTTCATCCTTCCTTCCCGCCCTCTCTTCTGCCTCCCCGCCCCTTCGCTGTTCTTTCTGTCCACCTGACACTCCCATCCCTCCTCTGTTTTCCTCTCTCCCTTAACATCTTGGCACAGTCACTGTGGGTATCAGTACTTAATCATGCAGCCCGTCCTTAAAGGACCTTTTAAAGAGACAACGTGCTTGCTTTAGAAGAGATCAAAAGGTGGAGAAAAGTTCACACGCAAAAATGGAAAAATCCCACCACTGAGAAACAACCATGGTTAACACTGGCTGAACACTGCCCCTGACATGTTTTTATTACTTATTATTGTATTATGTGTATGTATACAATGAAAGGATAGCTATGCATATGAGCTATAAAAATAAGATGCTATTTTTATTTAAAAGTATTCGTTAATAATTTAATTTTATTTGAATTTAAGACAAGACATTAGAGTGAAATGGAAAAAATTGTTGAATTTTAAATAAATGTGCCTTTACCACTTGGTATAATAAAATATTCCTTTAAGAAGAGAGGAAAGAAGGGGGACGGATGGAGGAAGAAAGGGAGAGAGAATGAGAACTGTGTGCTTGGAGATTTTAAAAAGCTGCATGTTTCATTTTTTAGCTAGTACAATTAATTCTGTTTTCTTCTTTTCTTTCTTCATAATTAATTATTGTGAAGAAAGATGAGAGCATTAACATTTATGCATTTTCTCCTATCACTTATTTTGTTTCTTGATTTTTAAAAGTTACACAATGATTTTTCATTTTCTAGATATATAACATCCACATTTAGTTATAGAAATGTATTTCCCATAGTTCTTTACTGTTGACTCTAGATTTAAATAAACTCAGTGTTCGTCACCAACCCTTTTTCCATTTTATTAGCATTACTGAATCATTTACTTAGGGTCATCTCTCAATTGTCCGGATTTCATTGTGAAGTCATTGTTTCAAGAATGACTCATGGTTCCTATATTGCTTGAACAACATTATGGGCTGGGTATGATTTTTTTTTTAAGATTTTATTTATTTATTTTTAGACAGAGAGGAAGGGAGGGTGGGAGAGAAACATCAATGCGTGGTTGCCACTCATGCACCCCCTACTGGGGGACATGGCCTGCAGCTCAGGCATGTGCCCTGACTGGGAATCCAACCTGAGACCCTTTGGTTCCCAGGCTGGCGCTCTATTCACTGAGCCACACCAGCCAGGGATGAGTATAATATTTTTAGGATAATTTATTTTATTTAGAATTTTGTGGACATTATTCCATTGTCTTCTGGCATTGAGTGCTACTATGGAATTGTTTGAGGATAGCTAGATTTTTTTTTTTTCTTCCTTGAAGGTAATTTGTTTTGTTCTGGGTGTTGGGAGAATTCTATATCTTGATCTGTATCATTCTGGGTTAATTGGGATATATTTGGTATTGAGCATCTGAATAAAATTTTCCCACAATGGACTGTGCCCTTTAAGAGTTGAAAAGTCATTCTGATTTTTATTTCAGGAAAATTATTTGTATTATGTTTTTAAGTACATCTTTTTATTTAATCTTCACCTGACATTTTTTTATTGCTTTGAGAGACAGAGAGACAGACAGACATTGATTGGCTGCCTTCTCATATGTGTCCTGATGGGGACTGGACCTGTGACCTGGGTATGTGCCCTAACCAGGATCCAGCCCAAGACCTTTCTGTCTACGGGATGATGCTCCAACAAACTGAGCCACACTGGCCAGGGCTTAAGTACATCTTAAATCTTTGTTGGATTATCAATTTAAGGAATTGTCATATGTTGGGTAATTTTGTCTTCCATATCTATTAGCTCCTGTCCAACAGTTTTAAGATGTTTGTTATTTTAATTGTAGTGCAAGCCTTTTATTCCAGTAACTCAATTTTCAGCACAAGATCTAGTCATTCTTTGCTGTCCTGAATTATGTATTGGTTCCATAATACTGTTGTTTTGGTTCTCAATTTGTTTTGTTAATTCTTCACAGTCTCCATTTAGAAAGTCTCACTGTGTTGTTTTATATCTTGTTCAGTGCTTTTGTTTTATTGAGATTCATGTTCTTATTTGTTGCTGTACAGTATGAAGTAGTTGTAAGGGATCTCCTCTTTCTTGAGTCACATTTTCTTCTTGGCTGAGTTCTTTGTTTTA
>PVIA01011773.1:26236-42233 GCA_004024845.1 Tonatia bakeri
CAGTAAGTCTGCATAGTTTCCATGACATTTCTTTTCATCCTGCTTTTGCTGGGCAGCTCTGACCAGACATTCTATTTGCAATCACGTAGTACAAGTTACTTTTTGACTCTCTCCCTACCCTATCTGAAACCAGATTGCTTTCTCTCCCAGCTATGTACTGAGGGCTAGGTATTTTGTGTTCCATCCACTAATCTGAGGCTGGGAGAATGATGGAGGGAGGGAGAGAGATCAGCCAGCAAAAATGCTTTCTGTTAGAATTACCTGGGCTCCATTCTCTCTTCTAAATGATGCCAAACCTCCTGGATCACAGTTCACTCCACTCAGTTGGGGGTTCTGTACCCCCTTCCCTCAGGGTTGGGGTGTTCTCATGTGCTGTTTTCCAGTTTAGTGTATAGGTTTGGAGCCTGCCTCTCTATCTGATCACTTTTCTCTGTTGTTTCCTGCGCTGTCCCTATTTCTCCCCAGCAGCCCTTTCCCCTCTTTCTTTATCAGAAGTGGAAAAGGGAAGTATTGGGGGGATTTAGTAAAAATTCTCTGGATTTTGTTGATTTATAGGTACAACTACTGGGGGGTGAGGGCAGCTTAAGAGTCATACCTTGAGGTTATACCTCTTGCTTTGCTCCAATTTTTTTTTCTTTCCTTAAGTAAGTTCTCAGATTAGTTTACCCTTTTGATCTTCTTTTATTCCTATTGATGATCTTTCTTTCTTTCTTCTGGCTTAACTGTTTTGCTCATTGTGTTAGATGTCAGGGCTGGGAAATTTTGAGATGCAGTTTCAATCACCATCTTAGCCTGTTAACCCAGAATTTCTGAAGTTGTGTTCTGTCCATGACACCCGGTTGGCCAAAGGCCCACCACTCTCATTGAAAAAAAAACCCTCCCTGCCCTTTCTCCAGATTCATTCATTTGATCTTTCATTCACTAGTTCAACAAACATTTATGTTCAAGACACTGTCATAATTATACGATTTCTTCACTGTTGTTTCCAAATTGCACCATATGTCCCCATATCAAATTTATCTAAACAATTTAACTTAATTGAGAAGGTTGTCACATCATGTAAGAACTATCCCAAAAATAGAAAATTGAAGAAACTATTTTCAAGTTGTTACAAGGTACCTTGGGGAATAAAATTATAAACATATTTTTTCAATTTAAAAAACATTTCCAGCGAAGTTCAGTTTAACACACACACACATTAAACCTCCACCCCTGAAATTGTTTAAAATCTTGTCATCAGCCCTGCTATTTATTAATCTCCCAACTTCCTGTTGAAACATTACCTTAAGTCTTTGCTATTTCCTGGTGATTGAATATGTTGTTTATATGGTGCCTTATAGTTTAGAAGTGATTTTCCTTACCTTTTTTTTAACTTTACACTTTGCTATTTACCCCAATATACAAATGAAGGAAACACAACTTAGAAAGGGCGACTTTCCTCTGAAGCCAGAAAGGGAGGAAAAGCAGAAGAGAAGTGGGAATTCGGTGCAACTCCTATGCGTGTTTTGCAAATGTTATTTGCTCCTGCTGTCTTGAAATATATGGGATGCTTTGTTCATAATGAATAAAATTTAGTTCTTGCTTATGGTGAAAAACTATTATACATATAATTTTGTACCTTTCTTTATTTGTTCATTTTACCCATTAGCCCATTTAATTCTCCTCAGTCTCCCAGATGTCATTTCAGTGGAGATGTCACAATGTACGATGCGCTTCTCTAGTGTTGGACATTAGTTTCTGGTGGTTCTTTTCCTGTAAGAGCTGAGAAAGTGATAAACATATTTGTGACATACAGCTCTTTGCTTTTGTTGAATTTTTTTCTTAGCATAAGTTTCCAAGTGTGAAATTATTGGGGATGTTTTATAATACGTATTGATTTTCAAAGAGGTCATCGTAATTCACAAGGGTACCTGTAATGAATGAGTTTCTAGTTTCCCTCCAACTTGGAGTGAATGTCACCTATTGTTTATATTGTGAAATGTTGCCCAACTGGGGAGGTTTGAAATGAGATGTCAAGGTTGCGTTAGCCTGCATTAAAGCTCAGTAGCGTGGGCTTTTCCTTGTGTTCCTTTGCACTTTGTGCTGGCCCATAGAAATCATCTCATTTCTATCCTTCCCCGGCCAGCCTGTTGGGTCTTCAAGTATCCAGATAAATATTTTCCTGTTTTTTTTTTCACACTTAAATTTTTAAAAATCAAGGTAAAATTTACATATAGCAAAACACCTACACTTTTAGAGGTTGTGACAGATGCATACAGTTGGTTACCACCACTACACTCAAGCACAACTTCATTCCCCCCCAAATTCCCTCACGTTCCCCTTCTCCCAGTTCCAGACCCTGGCAACCACTGATCTGTTTTTCTGCCTCTTTGTTTTGCCTTGTCCGGAATGTCCCGTAAGTGAATCATGGGCCTTGTGCAGCCTCTGAGTCTGCCTTCCCTCAGCGTAGCCCTCACGCTGTGCTTTTTCTCTTCGCCGAGTCGTGTTCCTTTGCGTGGCTGTGGCACAGTTCGTTTGTCCCCCTTTCTGCTTTAACCTTTCTAAAATGTCTGGCTCTTAAATAGTTACGTTTATCAGCCAATCCTTTTTCTTCGCAACATAAGCAGTTCCTCTAGCAAGTAAGAGACTCTCTAAGAAGTGTGATCCATATGTTTGTTCATTGTGCTTTCCTAGAGTGACTGACATTTGTCAATATATCTTCCACCTCTGTGGGCCAAATTTTGCATCTTGGATGAAGTGGCACCATCGTGAGAGTTCTCTTGCTGTGAGCTCTCAACTGTAATGGAACTTTAATTGTTAGTGGCAGCAGTGAAAATGCTGAAAATTAAACATGTTTTCCTAGAGACAAGGATGAATGCCTAGTAGAGGAGGGTGAAGAAATGAGGTGTCATCTCACTGGCTGGTATACCTTGACACAGAGAGAGTAAGATTTTATTTATTTATTTTGAGAGAGAGGGGAAGGGAAGGAGAAAGAGAGGGAGAGAAATTTCATTGTGTGAGAGAAACATCAGTTGGTTGCCTCTTGCATACCCCCAACTGGGGACCTGGCAATCGAGGCATGTGCCTTGACAGGGGATCGAACCAGTGACCTTTCTGTTTGCAGGCAGGTGCACAGTCCACTGAGCCACACCTGCCAGGGATAAACATTCAAGGAAGTGGTTTGTTTTTATATTAGTTGAATACCGAAGTAATCATACATTCCTCTTGGAAACTTTTTTTTCTTTCAATTTCATTTTGTATTAGTTTCAGGCGTACAGCGTAGTGGTGAGAACATCAAGTACTTTACATAGTATTCCCCTCCATATTTTCAGCGACCAGACTGGCACCATGCATAGTTGTCGCAATGTTATTGACTATATTTCCTAGACTTTACTTACTTTCCCATGACTATTTTGTAACTGCCAATTTGTGCTTCTTAGTTCCTTCACCTCCTTCACCCAGTCTCCCAACCCCCAAAGCAGCTGGTAGCTTATCTCCAGTCCTTTGTCCAGGTCGTTATTAGGATTGAGCTATGTGGGGGAAGTAGAATGCTCATGGGACCTAATTTGTGTAAGAACTCTTGTACCTATGGAAGGAGAGCATGTGACAAAGAACCTGGGTTTTTTCCAGGTGTCTGGTCATTGCCAGAGATGCAGGAGACAGCCTTTCTGTTTCCCTTGGCCCGACACCTTCCCAAACAGGAACGGCTTCCCCGAGCCCCAGCCTTAGTGCCTGTTGCCACCACGAGAGTATAACCTCCATGAGAGTAAGGACCATGTCGGTTTTTGTTACTCTTGTATCCTCAGAACACAGTGCTGGATAAACATTTTGTTAAATGGCTATGTGACCGGCTGAGTGGATGAACTGGAGAACTGAAAACTTTTCAGTTCGTTTCCTGAAGCTACGAAGGCTTGCGTTACATGAATCCCTTCAGGAAGCTGACCAGGTTCCCCTCCTGGTGTAGTGGGAAACGAGTGAGGAAGGCAGATCTTGAGATGGGGGCCAAGTAGCCATCCAACAGGCGTTTGGGTGTAGCATCCAAGAGATGCCGAAGATCTGGATCCGTGACCCTGACCCATGCTGTGGGGCATTCACAAATGTCCAGACTCTCCAATGAGGAGTTAACCACACAAGTCATGGAGCGTCTGTGGTTCACTTTGAAGGTCAAGGCTAGACAGGTGGGCTTGATGTGATGGGGGATCTCTCTCAGATCCAGGGGGAGGAGAGATTCAGAAGAGCAGACATGCACAGTTACTTGGCACGAGAAGGTGCCACTACTGGGCTATTATTTGACTAAACCACTGTCAAATCTTTTGAGCCTTTCTTCTGAGCCACGATGGCCTCTTTTCACATCCTCAGTCTTCCTTTTTATTTTATACAATGTCTTGTAGCCACCACCAGGAGCTGAGTCTTCCCCCAGCTGTGGAATATTGGGAGGAGGCTGTCCTCATGAGTTGTTATTTTGAGCCTAAGCAGAGTCACACTAACTCAGCAGGGTGACCTGCTGAGTCCCAACAGAATGTAGACCTGTTGACATGCATCCTCTGGTCCCCTGGTCCCTCGGATAAGGAGGAGGACAAATGCTTCTTGGGCTTAACAGATGCTGTGGGTGGAGAGTAGAAGAGCTCAAACACCTATGTGAATCTACTGCTTAGTTTTTGTTTGTTTTGAATATTGATGCTGGGTAGACAAAATAACGAGTCGTCTAACTTTTTCTCTTTGTAACTATTCACTTCAGAATTAAGTAAGGACCAGGGTCCAAAACCCAGTATCCAAGCAAACGGCTAATGAGGAAAAAGTTTCACAGGGACAGATGCCAGGCAAGGAACCTGAAAGCCAGCCACGAGTGGAGAAACACAAACGACATTCCCCTTGCCCTGCTCCGCCCCAGCTGCAGGTCCCATGGAAACCTGGAGCTCCATACATCACACTCCGAACTCATCCTCTTCCCTGGTGTCCTCTCTTAGCGACTAATGCCGTGAAAGAGTCTCCTTTTCATGTGGAAACCCACGAGTCATGTTCAGCGTCTCTCTTCCCTTCGCGCCCATATTCACTCATCAAGTCCTGATGATTCTACCACCCAAGTGTTTCTCCCACCTGTCCCTTCTCCCCTTTTTTCTCTCTACTCTCCTCTAGCATCGCTAGCCAGGGCTGGGGAGTAAAGAATTCTAACTGCTGTCCTTGCCTTCAGTGCCGCCCCTCCCCAAGTCCAGTCATACACAGGCCGCAGGCCTTCCCCATCCTCTCGGGATGAAGGTCCTTCGTGACCTCACCCTGGTGAGTTATCCTGGCTTGCGTCCTGGCTTTCCCTTCTTTGCAATCTAGGCTCCAGCCATGAGAATCTTTCAGTTTCTCCAAAGTGTGGGCTGATCTCTGCACATCCATCCAACCTGGACCCCACACCTTATTCCCACTGCGTGGCTAATTGCTACCCATTCATTTAGTCTAGTTAGACATCTCTCCTTGGCCCCACACCCTGGCAGGGTTGGAGGCCTTCCCACACGTCCCTGTAGTGCCCTCTGTATTTCCCATCACGGCAGGTATCACACTGTATCATCATTGCCTGTTCATCGTTTTAGCTTCATTGCCTAGTGCAGAGCTTGGCACATAGTACATGCTTAATAAATGTACAATGAATGAGTGAGTGAACAAAAATTACAGAGATTGGCTTGGTAGGTCTCCAGGATGTATTGATAGGAAATTATGACTTTCTGGGTTATGATTATTGTTGTTGTTATTATTATTATTGTTGTTATTTATTTATTTATTTATTTTAAGATTTTATTTATTTATTTTTAGAGAGGGAAGGGAAGGACAAAGAGAGAGAGAGAGAAACATCAATATGTGGTTGCTGGGAGCTGTGGCCTGCAACCCAGTCATGTGCCCTGACTGGGAATCGAACCTGCGATGGTTTGGTTCACAGCCCGTGCTCAGTCCACTGAGGTACATCAGCCAGGGGGTGATTATGGTTATTTTTAACACTCTCCTCCCCTTCTTGGCCATCCTTCCTCCTCCTGTTTTGTCTTCTGGCTTATGCATTTTCTAAAATTTCTACAATCAACGTGTATTTATTTTGTATTAATGCAATAAAATAGATGCATTCATTTTATTGCCACAAAGAATGAATTTTGCATTCTGGATTTTGAATTTCGCATCACAGAGACAAGACTTTAAACCCTGGGTCTGGCTCCTTGGAGGCCAGTGTCAGGCCTCTGTTCTGGATGCATTTTTCTTACTTCGCTACATTTCAGCAATGCAAGAATTTTCAGCCAATTGAGATAGATGTACTCAGAGGAAATGGCTAAAAAAAGTCTTTAAAATGCTAAAAGTAGGCAAAATAGCAAATGACATTTAAAAGGAAGCAAAAACACTCTGAAGGGACAGAATGCAACGTATCATGGAAAAACGAATTGGTTTTGACCAGTGCTCGTTGAGCATATGAAATGAAGGTGGACGTGTCCTTGGACAAATGAACTGGAAGTGCTCAAAAGAGGAAGCAGGGGAATGGCTCCCTGGCATGTGCGCTGTGCACGGCCACGTGGTGCTTGTGCTGCTGTGCGCTG
Source organism: Tonatia bakeri (assembly GCA_004024845.1). Taxonomy (NCBI): domain Eukaryota; kingdom Metazoa; phylum Chordata; class Mammalia; order Chiroptera; family Phyllostomidae; genus Tonatia; species Tonatia bakeri. Next base: position 32,779 of record PVIA01011773.1, read on the forward strand.
CTTATTCCATGTGGTCCTTAAACATGAGGTCCTGCTCATCCAGGTGCGGGTGGGTGACTCCTGCCTGAAGAAAAGCATTCTTCCCCAGTTCAGTCACCTGGGCATGAGGGGGTCCTCAGACAGGAAAAAGGGGGCTGGAAGTTTTATCCCAGATGGGGAGAAAGAGCACCCAGTGTGATCCTGGGGTCTTGTTCTTTGCATCTAGATTGCAAGGAATTGAAATGCCTGGAAAGCACTTCCACTCTGCCTCTGCCTCCCAGCCACTTCATTCTCTCCACAGGCATTTGTTCCAGTTCCTACTGCTGCATAACATATTCTCCACAGCTCAGTGGTGTCAGACAGGCATTTTTAAAATTTATGGATTCTGTGGGGAGAGGAATTCAAACAGGACACAATGGGGGTGGCTTGTCTCTTTCTTCCAGTGTTGGGGCCCCAGCTGGGGCAGCTCCATAAGGCTGGTGGCTGGAGTCATCTGAAGGCTTCTTGACTCATCTGTCTGACAGCTGATTATTGGGTGTTCACTGGGGGACTCAGTTCCCCTCTTTGTGGTTCTCTACCAGGGCTCCTTTGGCCTTCCTCACAGCATGATGCTGGTGCCTCCAGAGTAAGCATCTCGAAAGGGATTAGCTGGGCAGAGCTGTATCTTTTGGATGACCTGTCTTCCAGAATCACATAGGACAACCTCTGTTGGGGAGAGCAGTCCTAGCCTTTGCCCTACTCAGGGGGTGGAAGCATGGGCCTCACCTCTCAGTGGGAGCCTGTCCAAGTCCCACTGGAAGGACATGTGCAATGGGAGATCTTGTTATCGTCATTTAGAAACTCTCCTGCTTCAAGACCTTCAGCAGCACTCCATTATAGGCTTGGCATGGAGCCCACACTCCAAGTCATTAGGCCGGGCCCCCCTCCCTCGTTCAGGAGCAGCCCTTCCTGGTTCTCTGACACATCTGGGTCCTGGTCCACTCGGGGCTTCACACAGGCTCTGCTCCTGCCTGGTAGCATCTTCCTTCCACCTGTGCAAGGCTGGCTGCTCCTCTTCAAGTCTCAGGTTCAAGATTACCCTTCAACAAGGTCCTCCCTGGCCACCCTAAATTGTCTCATCTTTATCACCTCACCCTCTTCCTTTCCTTTACTGGCCCATTCCATTATGAGTTTGTGTATTGATTTCTTGACTAAGTATAAGGTTTATGCCTATTTTATTCACAATATATTCCCACTGCCTAGCACTGTTCCTGGCACATGGTGTTCACCCAACAGAGAGGTATGAAATGCACAGATAAATGCTGCAAGGTGCCTACCTCAGGGAGGCTGGCTAAGAGCTGGCTTCTAGAGCTGGCCTAGAGCCCCAGATAATCACATTTCCCATGGGTACCTATGTTTAGTTACCCTCTGCTCTCCCCAGTGTTTGCAAACCCTGATTGCATGCTTCTGCCTTGACCCCTCTGTATTAAGGGGCATTAAAGAAGTGCTGTGGTTCCTCATGGAGGAGGGTGTTAAATGGGAAGCAATGCCCCCTAGTGGCCAGCATGCTGGTGGCCGTGGCAGATCCCAAAAGGAAGACAGGTCTCTGGGAGCAATAGAGATCCAGCTGCCTCTTCCTATGCAGAATTCACTGATAATCTCTTTCATTCGTTCGTTCATTCATTCATTCATTTTCCAATTCCACCCTTAGAGAATCTGGGTTTTATTGATATTAGTGAAAGTCACTTTTGGTTACAACTGCAATAGATAGAGGAAAAGACCCCATCACACAAATGTGCTTATAAAAGGGTGTTGTATCATGTTTCAGCCATTAAAAATGTGATTTTTAGCCCTGGTTGGGTTACTCAGTTGATTGGAGCATCCTCTAGTACACCAAAAGGTTGTGGGTTTGATTCCCAGTTGGGACACATACCTAGGCTGCGGTATGATCCCCGGTGCTGTAAGATCTAGAGTCAGATTTAGGCATATGCAAGGGTAGCTCATTTCTCTGAGCCTCACTTTTCATATCTGTAAAATGGGGATAAAGAATACCTGCTTTATAGGGTTATTATATAAAGTTAAAATTAATTGAGACAATGTGCACGAAGTTCCTGCGACATTGAATACCTTCCTTTGCCTCCCTACTCCATTAGTCTGGACTTCTTTTTTTCCTTGTTTTGTCCTGATCAACAGAAGCAATTCACATTAGCTTAAGGAAAAGTAAGAACTCAGTGGGTTCACTGAGTTCCTCAAAGGCAAGTCCATACTTGCTCCCTCTAGATTTCTCTCATCCCACTCATTCTTGAAACCACCCTACACAGGTTTTTGTGTTTCAGCCTCCCTGAAACTGCACCCTTCCAGGTTTCCAGTGATCTCCTTGAGGCTGACACAATGGTCCTTTCTCAGCCCCCATTGGACCTGCTTTATCAGTAATTGATGCAGTTGAGTACATTCTGTCTGACATAGTCTCTTCTCCCAGATTCCGGGACAGCCTCCTCTCCTGATCCTCCTCCGGTTTCTGGATGGCCTGTCTTTGCTGAGTGTTGATAATTCTTTTGCTCTCTATAAAGTCCCACAGAGCTCATATCCATCTCCATAGTTCTAATCCCCAGCCTGGACCACGCCTCTGAACTCCACCCTAGAATATCTACCTCCCTTCAAAGTGTCTCCACTTAGCTGTCTAGCAGGTTCCTCAAGTGTAATTCAAACAGAGCTCCTGGTATCCCTCACACATCCCAAATCCTGCCCTGCCAGTTTTGTACATCTTGATGAATGGCAGTACCATCATTCATTAACTCAGGCCCGAACCCCTGGCTTTATTTGATGCCTATCTTTCTCATGTATCCCACATTCAATCAGCAGCAAGTCTTGCTGGTGCTGCCTTCTGGGTCTATCCAGAATCCAATTCTCACCATTCCTTGGAGATCACCATTATCTGTAGCCTGGATTTTGCAGTGACCTCCTAAATGCGTATGCTCTTGTTCACCCTACAGCAATCAGAGAAATCCTTTAACATGTACATCAGGTCATATAACTCCCACGTCCCAAGTCTTCCAATACACATGCTTTCCAATGCCTCTCTATATCAGTGTTCTAGTGTTGCAGTGACGAAGTGCCACAGACTGGGTAGCTTAAAACAGAATTTTACCGTCTCACAGTTCTGGAGGCCAGAAGTCCAAAATGAAAGTGTCAGCAGGACCAAGCTGCCTCAGAAGGCTCTTAAGGAGAAAGTGTCCCACTCATCTATAGCGCCTGGAGATTCTGACAATCCTTGGTGTCCCTTTGCTTGTGGCTACCTTATTTCAATCTCTTTCTCCATCCTCATACAGTCTTCTCCTCAGGGTGTCTCCCTGTGTGTCCCTTCTCTTCTTACAGTGACCCCAGCCATGGACTTAGGGCCAACCCCAAGCCAGTATGGCCTCATCTTAACTAATTACATTTGCAAAAGCACTATTTCTAAATGTGGTCATGTTCTGAAGTTCCAGGTGGACATGCAAATTTAGGGAGCACTGTTTGCCCCAGTATACTCTTGAGCCTCATATCCTGCTACTCTGCCCTCCTTTTGGTTTTATCCACAATATCCTTCTCACAGCTCATTGAACCTGCCATGTTTAGTCTCCCCTCAAGGACTGCATCTTCTGTTTCCTTTGCCTAGACCCCTGACTCACTCAAGTTCTTTCTATGATGTTTCCTTCTTGGTCAGAGCTTCTCTGGTGACCCTATCTAAAAACCTAACCTCTCCCATCAAATTTTACATCCCTTTTCCCCAGTTTCATATTTTTCTCTTTTGCATTTATCACTGTCCAACATACTATATGTTTTACTTATTTTCTTTGTTTATGTTTTGTTTCTTTGTTCACTGTTCTATTCTCATCACCCAAAACAGTGCCTGGTACATAGTAGGTGCTCAATAAAACTTTGTTGGAAATGTTTTGAATGAATTAACTGAGTAGTCTGGGGAAGGGACAAACTCAGCTGTTGACATTATTGTTTAAATTTAAACATAAACACTGTGCGTGTCTATCTTTGGGCTCTGACTTTCTGTTGGCTTCAGTGTCAGGTAGGTTCTTCTCTTATTTTGGGGCAATGGCCACCCACAACTCTACGTTTACATCTTCCCAGTGTGACACAAATCTTAGTCAACTATTGATACAATAACGCTGCATAACGAAACACCCTCAGACTCAGTGGCTTAGCACACCAAACATTTATTTTTCTGGCTCACAGGTCTGCTGGTTGGAGATTGCCTGGGTTTGGGTCTAGGCTGCTGTTTGGGTTTTGGTCCATTCCATATACCTCATTAGTCCCTGTAACTGGGACACCTGGGTGTTTCAGACCCAGATGCTCAAGAGATATTGCAGAACACCATCTCTCTTATCAGTTTGGCTTCTCTTCAAATGTTGGTTTAATTAGGCAGTCAGGGAACCCACTGAGAGCCTATGGCTCCATAATCCAGCCTGACAATCTCAGCAGAGAACGGAATTCTCTCTCCAATGGCCAGATACTAATTCAGGAAAGATTCCTAATTAGTCCTTGGGTCTCACTCCCATTCCTGACCAATTACTGTTTCTAGGAGATAGGGGAATGTATTAGTTTCCTATTGCTGCTATAACAAACTACCCCACACTTTGTAGGTTACAACAACACAAAGTTATTGTCTTATAATGCTGTAGGTGAAAATATGACACAGGTGCCACTGGGCTAACATCAAGGTGTTAGCTGGCTTGTATTCCTCCTGGAGGCTGTAGCAGAGAATCTGCTTCCTGGCTTTTTCCAGCCTTGAGAGGCTGCGCCCACACCTTGTCTCATGGCCCCCTTTCATCTTGAAAGCCAGCAACGAAGCATCTCTCTGACCCTGCTTCCATCCTCACATCTCTTTCTTTTCTTTTAAAAAAATGTTTCATTTATTTATTTTTAGATGGAGGGAAAGGGAGGGAGGAAGAGAGAGAGAGAAATATCAATGTCTGGTTGCCTCTCACACTCCCCACATAGGGGACCTAGCCTGTCAGGCTAGGTATGTGCCCTGACTGGGAATTGAACTGGTGACCCTTCTGTTCACAGGTCAGCGCTCAATACACTGAGCTATACTTGCTGGGGTGTAGCTTCTTCTCTAACTGCCTGTCTCTTCCACTTTAAGAACACTTGTAAGTACATTGAGCCCACCTGGATAATTCAGGATTCCCTCCTTAGCTTATGGTCAGCTAATCAGCAATCCTAATACCAACTGCACCCTTAATTCCTCCTTGCCAGGTAAGGTAACATAATCGCAGGTTCCAGGGATTAGGACGTGGATGGTTTTGGAAGGCCAATATTCTGCCCAACATGGCTCATTTGGTACCTTCAGTAGGTAAGTCAAGCAGGGCTCTACAAACCATCATCCCCCAAGGGATGGGTGTGGAACAGTTTCCCAGAGATACAGTGAGTGGGAAGGCAAGAAGAGCACGTGTCATCTTCATGTTCTTTCTGAGAGTCCAGGCACACTCCAGTATGCATCTGTTGATGCTGAACAAGACTCTCCTATGCCCTGTTGAAGCTGCTTTCAAGTAATAGACTTTGATTCCCAAGTGGAAGTTCCTCATTGTGATGGTTAATTTTATGCGTATCTCTTTCTCTGGAGAGCCCTGACTAATATGCTCATGGAAAGAGCATTGCGCTGAGAGTCAGGAGTCCTAGTCCTGCCTCTGTCCCTTGTTAGAAATGCCTTTGAAGAGTCTGTCCAGCATAGGTATTCTAGAATCTTTTGGTCTCATTTGATTGGTGTTGGAGAGAAATAATCCCAGAGGGTGGAGTGAGCCTGAGAAACTTCAGACTGGCTTTTCACTTGGGGGCAGTGGATTCTCCTGCCTTGGAGCGTTGGAGGCAATTCTCACCTGTAACAAAAGGGAGTGATGGGTCAGAATCCGTCACAGCAGTGCCTTTTATCCATTGCATGCAAGAAGCAGATACAATGACATGGGGATGGCTGGGGTAGGGGGGAAGAGTGGGGGTAAAATGGAGACAACTGTACTTGAACTACAGTTGAAAAAAAAAGATGACATGGACGTTGGCTGGGAGTCCAGTGCTGACTAGGGCTTTGTAGAAGAGGCAGACACCGCGGCTTACCCAGAATTATTCTTTGGCCTGATCTGCACTGGAGGGGGAGTGACAGGCTCCGGGATCCAGGCAGATCGGTGTCCCCAGCCTCATTTGCCCAGGCAGGGGCCTGAGAACTTAACCCTAGGCTCATGATACTGCTTAGACGTGGAGATAGAGCTTGGCATTGGATTCCAGACTGAGGGGCCCGCAGAGCACAGGTAGAAAGACACTGCCTGCAATGGACTGAATGTTTGTGTTGCCTCAAAACTCTTGTGCTAAAACCCTAATCTCAAGGTGATGGTGTTTGGAGCTGGGGCCTTCGGGAGGTGGTTAGGTCAGAAGGGTGTAGCCCTCACGAATGGGATTAGTGTTCTTAGGAGAGGAGACCAGGAAGCTAGCTAGCTCTTTTTCCATTCTGCGAGTACAGAAGGAGAAAACAGCTGTCTGTGGACCAGGAAGCCAGTCCTCACCAGAGAGTGGACCTGCCAGCACCTTGATCTTGGACATCCTGGCTGCTAGAACTGTGAGAAACAGACTGTTGTTGAGACCATCCAGGTTATGGCACATGTGTTACAGCAACCGAAGACCGCCAGTGCCCTTGACAGTTTTCCAGAGCCTGTCGGCAGCAGAACATCTGGCTCATGTACTCACCAGCCCAGGGCAACCTCAACTCCACGTTTCTGAGGTTTGGAGTCAGTTAGAGCCCAAATATTAGAGGTTATATATAGCTGTGTTAAGATTTCCTCCCCCTCTTTTGTCTAAATCCTGGAGGGAGAATGCGCATGGAAATGAGAAGTAAGCATGGAGTCTTTTTGTTTTTCTGAGATGCTGAAAACAGGTACCAAAGTCCACTTGAATTATTTATAGAGAAAAGTTTGGATAGAGCTCTTAAAAAAATGGTGGGTGGAATATTACCTTCAAGATGAAGAACAAGATGTATACAAGTCGAGAACATTCTCTAGCTTTCGGGAAGGGAAACTGTATCTGATCTATCTTGGGAAACCGAACACAGGCTAACAGGGCTGGATGACCAGTGAACAGCTAGTTAGCGAGGCTCTGGCCAACTTGGACACAGATCTTGGGTATCTCAAAATCTTGTCCTGGATACTGTTTATCTTAGCAAGGATTTTTTTGTTTTGTTTTGTTTTGATAAAAATTAAGAGCTTATCACTATCTTTTTGAAAGATACCTTTCTATTTCTGTTTCTACCTTTCTATTTCTTCATTTCTCCTCTCTCCTCCCTGCCCCCCACCCCAACAATCACCTTTCTCTGCTTGCTGGGCCTGTGAATATGCTATTGTTGCCAAGTGGGTCAGTGGAGAAGGTCACAGTACTTAGTTTAAATACACGTGTGTCCACTTAATGGACATCAAGGAAATGCCACCTCAAATGAGGGCAGTGGATATAATCTACAAGATTAGAAATGTTTTCACTTGGTTGCTTGGTATTTATTTAATGGAAGAGAAATTTAGTGTAAAATTGTGCTGAAACTATCTCTGTAGGTTGTTTAAACCAGGATTTCCCAAGTGTCATATATAAACTGCCTAGGTAATTCAGTAAAGTACAGATCACTGGGTTTTACCCCTAGAGATTCTAATTTAGTGGATCATGGGTGACGCTTGGGGGTCTGTGTTTTTAAGACCTGTCTTTACGTGAATTGGCTGTGCTGCTGCTGGGTTTGGGAACTGTAGGCTTACACGGTCACTACCATCCCGGCAGCATGTCTGCGTGATGGTAGCAACACCACATGAAGAGGAGCCAGGAGGGAAGCCACAGCATCCTGGGCTTTAGCTCCATGGGGCCACATCCCCGCAATGTCAGGAATGCCCCAGATGCAAATCGGCAACGTGGGTAAGGGAACAGTGGATGAAAGAGGACTCTATCCGGGAAGTGATGAGGGACCTGTGCCTTGTCCAAGTGGACATGACCAATGGGCAGGTACAGAGAGGACTCTGAGCTTCCAGAGTCTTGAGCTCACAGATGAGGATGTGGGATGAAGTGGGAGGCAGGAGCCCAGCAGGTGCCTGAATATATAAGGGACTGACAGAAGTCAAGGCAAGATGCAAGTGAAGTTCCACATCTCAGATTCAACAAGTAGAGAGGTTGCCAGGGAGACAGAGACATGGGGGCTGAGAAATGGGGTGTCTTGAGTAACCTTCACAGGGGAAGCTGCAGAAACTTTCAGGGAGACGAAATCAGAGTCATAGCTATCGCAAGTACAGATCACTTGTTTAAGAAGGTTAGTGGGGTAAGGAAGGAAGAAATACAATGATATTTTTAGGAGGTCGAAAGATTGTTTTAGGTTTGGACTCAATATTTTTGCAAGAGTCCTCATCAGTTAAAGAGGAAGGCAGGAGAGGGATAGTCAGAGAAGAGGATGTTATGATGGAAGTAGCCAAGACCCAAGGAATGCCACGGCCTCTAGAATTTGGAAGAAGCTTCCCACCACAACCAGGAGTGTCTGGAAGGAGCCAGACCTGCTAACCCTTTGATTCTAGCTCCATAAGACTCAGTTTGGACGTCTGACTTCTAGAACTGCAAGAGAATAAGCCAGTGTTGTTTTAAGCTAAGTTTGTGGTCATTGTTACAGGGGCAACAGGAAGTGAATTCAGGAAGAGCCTCTGGCGACGCAGCCTGTAGAAGTCAGCCTCTAGGGGCACGTAACAGGACAGAGAGGGTGAAGAATGGGGTGGAAGGAGCAAACGGAGTAAGAACAGATGTCAATATCTAGACATTAGATTTTTCTGGGGAGCTATAGACCCTCTGCTGTTGGTTAGTGTGAAGAGCAGAGGGACTAGTGGATGAGAAAGATATTTTAAAGTGTAAAGAGGATACTTGTGCAAGGTATGAAGTGGATAGCCATGATTTTGAGTATAGTCAGATGAGGTGGAGCCAAGGTTGGGGTGAAGCTGGAATGGGAAGCCAAGGTGAGTCCTGGTGAGGGGACCTCCCTGTGCCTGTTTAGAGAGAATTCTCATCATCATTTCTCCATAGTAGTCCCTGAATTTTTTTTAATGGGGGGGGAGCTTCATCTCTTCCTGCATCTCACTTTAGGGACCCCATCTTTCTTCCTCCAGTAATGGGCATATCTAGTCCTACACCAAGTTGCCTATCTTTGTCCTTGTGACCAAATGATTGGTTGAAGGGTGAGTATGTAACCCAAGTTAGTCCAATTAGAGTGAAGCCCAGAACTTGCCCAGGAGCTCCCTGGAATAGAATGTCTCTCTTTTCTACTGGACTTGTACCTGGGAGGACATGAGGGCAAAGCCTGTCTGAGTTGTGGCCAACATATCAGAAGTAAAAGATGGAGAAAAGTTGGTGACATTGTTCAAGTTCCAGAATCCAGCCATGGCCTCGGTCTGCCATAGACTCCGTCTTTTCTGTTTCATGTCAATGAATTTCCCTTTTTTGCTTACCAGGCT
>PVIA01011774.1:0-42144 GCA_004024845.1 Tonatia bakeri
TAGCTATTGTAAATTGTGCTGCTGTGAACATGGGGGTGCAAAGGTTCTTTTGGATTGGTGTTTTAGGATTCTTAGGATATAGTCCCAGCAGTGGAGTTGCTGGGTCGAAAGGTAGATCCATTTTTAATTTTCTGAGGAAGTTCCATACTGTTTTCCACAGTGGTTGTACCAGTCTGCAGTCCCACCAACAGTGCACTAGGGTCCCCTTTTCTCCACATCCTCTCCAACACTTGTTGTTTGTTGTTTTGCTTATGATGGCCATTCTGACTGGTGTGAAGTGGTACCTCATTGTGGTTTTAATCTGCATCTCTCTGATAGCTAGTGATATTGAACATCGTTTCATGTGATTTTGGATCTTCTGTATGTCCTCCTTGGAGAAGTGTGTGTTCTTTAGTTATATTTTGCTTGTTTGTTTTGTTGATTAGGTCCCTAATTAAGTCACCTTGTTTTGTTAAAGGTGAGATCATATAGTATTTGTCTTTCACAACCTGGCTTATTTTGCTTAGTGTAATGCTTTCCAGTTCCATCCATGCTGTCGCAAGGGGTAGGAGTTCCTTCTTTCCTTCTGCTGCATAGACTTCCACTGTGTAAATGTACCATAGTTTTTTGATCCATTCATTTCCTGATGGGCACCTCAGTTGCTTCCAGCACTTGGCTATTGTAAATTGTGCTGCTATGAGCATTGGGGTGCATAGGTTCATTTGGTGTTTCAGGGTTCTCAGGCTATAATCCTAGCAGTGGAATTGCTGGATCAAAAGGCAGATCTATTTTTACTTTTCTGAGAAAATTCCATACTGTTTTCTGACGCGGCCACCTACAGGCAGTGACCATGGAACACTATGGATGGCTTGTCGACACACGAGAAAAACATGCACAGAGACAACCAGGTCCTGTGGGGAAGTAGGAACAGGATGGTCACTCTCTCTAGTGGAGAGTGGGCTGGGCCACCCTCCCTAGGGGAGAGCACCCTAGGGGAGAGTGCCCCATTCTCTCACCCGAGCAGGCTTTTATTGGGTTCATTTGCATAAGAATTCAGGTAAAGCTCATTGCCAGGAAGAAAGGATCAAACAATAGACACCAAGGAAGTCTGAGGGTTTATTATGAGTCAGGGTCAAAGAGCTGTAAAAGACTTTAAGGAACAAACTTACTTTCTCCTTGGACCCTTCTCATTCAACTGAGAGCATTCTAAACAAAGCAGGTTTCACAGGATTCTACATATTCTTTCTTAGGCCTGATCACCCAGGGAACCCACCCTTTCCAGCACAGGGCGGCACCACCCTGTGTCATTGTTTCAGGCTTAGGTGGAGCAAGGGAAGTAAGGCAGCCAAGAGATTAGGAGATTTTCTCGCAGACCATGAGGACTCAGGCTTTGTCAAAGCCGAGGGGCGAGGGTCCATCACTCCCTTTTGCTGTAGCCCCCAAAGTCCTTCCTTGGGGCCTCCCACGTGATCGTGCCTGTCTTAGGTCGTTCCTCCCTGGGGGAATCTTACCCGTCACTGGCTAACCGACCAAGCATTGGGGACCAAGCAGGTTGAAGTAAAAAGGAGCAAAAGTGGCACTCCTGCCAGGGAGATAAGCTTGTCTCCTTGCTGGCTTACGGTTCCAAGGTCATTCCCTCAGACTTAGCCTTGGCGGGGGTTACAGCTTCTGATACCAGGCAGGGCAGTTCCCAATAGTTTTCCATAGTGGTTGTACCAGTCTGCAATCCCACCAACAGTGCCCTAAGGTTACCTTTTCTCCACAGCCTCTCCAACACTTGTTGTTTGTTGCTTTGTTTATGATGGCCATTCTGACCAGTGTGAAGTGGTATCTCATTGTGGTTTTAGTTTGCTTCTCTCTGATAGCTAGCGAAACTGAGCATCTTTTCATGTGTCTCTGGATCCTCTGTATGTCCTCCTTGGAGAAGTGTCTGTTCAAATCCTTTGCCCATTTTTAAATTGGTTTGCTTGTCTTCTTAGAGTGGAGTCATGTGAGTTCTTTATATATTTTGGAGATTAGACCCTTGTCTGAGGTATCATTGGCAAATATGTTTTCCCATATGGTTGGTTCTCTTTTTATTTTAATACTTTTTTCTTTAGTTGTGCAGAAGCTTATTATTTTGATGAGATCCCACTTGTTTGTTCTTTCCTTTATGTCCCTTGCTCTAGGGGACATATCAGTGAAAATATTGCTGTGTGAAATACCTGAGATTTTCCTGCCTGTGTCCTCCTCTAGGACTTTAATGGTATCATGACTTATATTTAAATATTTTATCCACCTTGAATTTATTTTTGTGTATGGTGTAAGTTGGTGCTTGAGTTTCATTTTTTTGTGCATAGCTGTCAGTTCTCCCAACACCATTTGTTAAAGAGGCTATTTTTACTCCATTTTATGTTGCTGCCTCCTTTGTTGAGTATTAACTAACTATAAAGACTTGGGTTTATTCCTGGGCTCTCTCTTCTATTCCATTGGCCTATGGACCTGTTTTTATACCAGTACCAGGCTGTTTTGATTACTATGGACTTCTGGTATAGTTTGATATCAGGTAGAGTGATTCCTCCAACTTTGTTTTTTTCCTCACAATGATTGTGGCCAAGCATGGTCTTTTGTGTTCCACATAAATTTTGGAATATTTGTTCTACTTCTGTGAAATACACTATTGGTATCTTGACAGCAATTGCATTGAATCTATAGATTGCTTTGGGTAGTATGAACATTTTAATGACGTTAATTCTTTCTATCCATGGACAGGTTTATGCTTCTACTTTTTTGTATCTCCTTCAATTTCTTTTATTAGTGTCTTATAATTTTCCAAAAACACGTCTTTTTTCTCCTTGATTAAATGTATTCCTAGGTATTTTTTAATGCAATTGTAAATGGTATTGTTTTCTTAGCTTCTCTTTCTGATAGCCTAATATTGGTGTATGAAAATGCAACTGATTATTGGATATTTGCTTTGTATCCTGCTACTCTACTAAATTTATTTATCACTACTAGCATTTTTTGGTAGAATCTTTAGGGTTCTCTATAAATAGTATCATATCATCTACAAATGGTGAGTTTTGCTTTTTTTTTTTTTCCAATTTGGATGCCTTTTATTTCTTCCTGTCTGATTGCTGTGGTTAGGACTTCCAGTACTATGTTGAATAAGAGTGGTGAAAGTAGACACTCCCGTCTTGTTCCTTGTCTGAACAGAAATGCTTATAATCTTTGTCCATTGTATATGATGTTGGCTGTGGTTTTGTCATATATGGCCTTTATTACATTGAGACACTAGAGAAATACAAGTGAGTTTTTTCCACTTTGCTGAGTTTTTATCATAAATTGGTGCTGGATTTTATCAAATATACTTTTGTGCATCTATTTATGTGATCATATAATTTTTATCCTTCAGTTTGTTTATGTGGTATACCATGTTTATTGATTTGCAGATATTGTATCAACCTTCCATCCCTGGTATAAATCCCATTAGATAATGATATATGATCTTTTTAATGTATTACTGGATCTGGTTTGCTAATATTTTGTTAAGGATTTTAGCATCTAAGTTCATCAGAGATATTTGCCTATAATTTTCTTCTTTGTAGTGTCTTTATCTGGTCTTACAATTAGGATATTGCTGCCCTTGTATAATGAGGTTGGGAGTTTTCCATCCTCTTGCATTTTTTTTAATAGTTTGAGGATAGGTGTTAGTTCTTCATTGAATGTTTGGTAAAAATCACCTGTGAAGCGATCTAGTCTAGGACTTTTGTTTGGTTGGCTATTGCTTTAATTTTATTAGTTGTAATCTGTCTACTCAGATTTTCTGATTTTTTATGCAGTTTTGGAAGATTGCATGTTTCTATAAATTTATCAATTTCATCCCGATTGTCCAATTTGTTAGAATATAGTGGTTAATATTTTCTTACAATCATTTGTATTTCTTTTTTAAAATTTGAATGTCAGATAATCAATGATAATTTTTTAAATTTTTATTGTTGTTCAAGTACAGTTGTCTCCATTTTACCCCCATCGCTCTCCCCTCCCTGCCCATCCCCCCTCTCCCACATTCAATCCTGCCCCCACACTGTCCATGTCCATGGGTCCTTTATACATATTCCTTGATTTGACTCTTCCCCTTCTTTCCCCCCTTATCCCCTTCCCCCCTCCCCTCTGGTCACTGTCTGTTTGTTCTTTATTTCAATGTCTCTATTTCAATGTTATATTTTGCTTGATTATTTGTTTTACTGATTAGGTTCCACTTATAGGTGAGATCATATGGTATTTGTTTTTTCCCATCTGACTTATTTCACTTAACATAATACTCTCCAGTTCCATCTATGCTGTTGTCAAGTGTAGGAGTTCTTTCTTTCTGTTGCATAGTCTTGTATTTCTCTAGTATCAGTTGTATACCTGTTCCACCCACCCCACCTTGTATCCTCAACCCTACCCCTTTTTGGTTTTGTCCATGGGTCCTTTATACATGTTCCTGGACAACCCTTCCCCTTCTTTCCCCTATTATCCCTCTCCCCATTCCATCTAGTTAGTCAGTTTGTTCCTTATTTCAATAACTCTGATTATATTTTGCTTGCTTGTTAATTTCTGGTTTTATTTATTTGGGTCCTCACTCATTTTTTTAATCGTCTTATTAAAAGTTTTTCTATCCTGTTTACCTTTTCAAAGAACCAGCTCTTGGAATCATTGATACATTGTTTATTTGACTCTATTTCATTTATTTCTGCTCTGATCTTTAATATTTTGTTTCTTCTACTCACTTTGGGCTTTGTTTCTTCTTCTTTATTAAGTTTCTTAAAGTATAAAGTTATATTGTTTATTTGAGATTTTCCTTGTTTTTTTGAGATAGGTCTGTAATGCTATGAATTTCCCTCTTATAATTGCTTTCACTCTGCCCTAAAGATTTTTTCAGTTGGTGTGTTCTTATTTTCATTGGTTTCAGTGTATCTTTTGATTTCCTTTTTTGATCTCATTGTTAGCCCATTCATTGTTTATTAACATGTTATTTAGCCTCTATGTGTTTATGTATTTTTCAGGGCTGGTGTGTGTGTGATTGATCTCTAGTTTCATAGCACTATGGTCATAGAAGATGCTTAATATGATTTCAATCTTTTTATATTTTAATTGAGAGTTAATTTGTGTCCTAAAATATGGTCTATCCCAAAATATGCTCCATGTGCACTCGAAAAGAATGTATATTCTGCTGTTCTTGGTGAAATGCTCTGAATATGTCAATTAAATACATTTAATTTATTGTGTCATTTAAGGCCACTGTTTCTGTATTGAATTTCTGTCTGAAATATCTGTCCATTGATGTCAATAGGGTGTTAAAATCTCCTACTGTGACTGTATTGCTGTCAATATCTCTCTTTTTATCCACAAATATTTTCTTTATATATTTAGGTGCACCTGTGTTGAGTGCATAAATGTTTACAAGGGTTATATCTTCTTTTTTAATTGCTTCCTTTATCATTATGTGGTGTTCTTTTGTGTCTCTTTCTATAGACTTTGTTTTAAAGTCTATTTTGTCAGATATTATAAGTATCACTACTGCAGCTTTTATTTTCTTTACATTTGCATGCAGTATCTTTTTCTATCTTTTTACTTTTATTCTGTGTGTAACTTTCCTTTTGAGATGGGTCTCTTGTAGATAATGTATATATGGGTCTTGTTTTCTTATCCATTCAGCTACCCATGCCTTTTGATTGGGATATTTAAGCTATTTACATTTAAAGTGATTATCAATAGGTACATATTTATTGCCATCTTATTCTTCAACGATGTTTCTCTTCTTCTTTTTCTTCTCCTCCTCCTCCTCATTCTCCTTCTCCTACTCCTTCTTCAAGAAGGCCCTTTAACCTTTCTTGTAATACTGGTCTGTGGGTAACAAACTCCTTTAGCTTTTTCTTGTCTGGGAAGCTCTTTATTACTCCTCCAATATTAAATGATACCCTTAAGGGGTAAAGTAGTCCTTATTATAAGACATTGCTTTTCATCAGTTTGAATATTTCATGCAATTGCCTCTGGCCTGAAATGTTTCTGTTCAGAAATCAGCTATTCTATGGGAGCTCCCTTGTAGGTATCTTTCTCTTGCTGCTTTTAAAATTATCTGTTTATCTTTAACTTTTTCCATTTTAATTGTGATCTGTTTTGGTGTGGGCCTCTTTGGGTTCATCTTGTTTTGGACTCTTGGTTTTTCCTGGACTTATTTGTCTTTTTCCTTCACCAGGTTAGAAAAGTTTTCAATAATTGTTTTTTTTCAAATAGGGTTCCTATTCCCTTGCTCTCTTTTCTCCTTCTTATACTCCTATGATGTGGATGTTATTTTGATCTATGTAGTCTCTATCTTACCTTAAACTATCCTCATTTAAAAATTTTTTTCTGCTTTGATTGTGTGTTTTTTTTCTACTTGTCTTTCAAAGTGCTGATTTGATTTTCTGCTTCATCCAACCTACTGTTTTTTCCCAGAGTATTTATTTCAAATATTGTATTATTCACTTCTGATTGGTTCTTTATTATTTCCATGTACTTTTTCATGCTGTTACAGTTCTCACTGAGTTCCTTGTATTTCTCACTAAGTTTATTGAGCATCCTTATAACCATTATTTTTTAACTGTATAGCTATACATTGCTTGACTATATTTTATTTAGCTCTTTTCTAGAGATTTCTCCTGCTTTTTCATTTGGCACATGTTTCTTTTCCCCCAAATTTGGCTGCCTTTTTGTGTTTGTTTCTGTGTATTAGGTTGCCCTGCTATGTCTCTCAGCCTTGGTATAGTGGCCTTATATAGTAGGTGTCCAGTGGGACCCAGTGGTGTAGTCTCCTTGATCACCTGAATTGTGTGCTCTAGGAATGTTTCTTGTGTCATGTGGGCCTTCCTGTTGTAACTGAGTCTTGATTGCTATTGGCCTATCCATGCATGGGGCAGGGAGTGATCAACCCTTAGGCTGGCTGACTGTGAGGATCAACCCCAACCAGAATGTATGAGCTGCTGTGCAGATGCTAACCACACTAAGTGAAATTTACCTCACCTTATTCTGGTGCCAGTTGGGATCTCCCTTTCTTTTAAGACACTTGTAAAGCTAATTGGGTTCTGCTTTGGGGTTGCCTGAATCTAGCCACTGGGTGTGTTGGGTCTGGTGTCTCTTGGGAGTGACTCTGGTATAGTGTTGGGGAATGCCCTGCCTGGTCTCAGGAAGCTGTGACACCCCATGACTTAGGCTGAGTGAGAGACCTCCAGACCAGGAGCCACTAAGGAGACAAAACACTTATTTCCCTGGCATGAACGCTACCTGTTCTGTGCCTGGCCTTTAATGCTTGATCAATTAGCCAATGATGGGTAACAATTCTCTAGGATAGAGATTGAACCTAAGACAGGCATTGATCACATGAAGGCCTCTGGGGTGGGACTCATGGGGCTGTGGAAATGAAGGGGCTATAGAAAGGAAGGGGTGATCAACATCAACCCCTACCCCCTCTAAGCCTGAGTCTTTGTACTTAGATGTGAGAAATCCAAGTCTCCTGAATGCCTTTGTCTACTGCTAGACCCAAGCCTGCAAAAATAGCTAAAGGGTCAGCCTAGACTAGAGACGGCAGACCCCTGGGGTAATCAGGCCTGGGACATAGAATGTGTAAGATCCTGTGAAATCTGTTTGCTGGAGGATGTTATTTACTTGAAATTTAAAGGCACAGACAAGAAACCAAAACTAGCCCTTGGAGCCATGTAGTCCTTTCACATGATAAAACTCCAATCTCTGCCCAGAATCACAGCAGAAATTGTGTTAGCATCTTTGTAAGTTACCTGTTTCTTTTGATCCTTTCTGCCAGACCTTGAATCCACAAACTGAGTCTGCTTTCTTAATAAAAACCTACTTGGATAGAGGAACAGCATGCTCCCCACTAGAGAGAGTGGCCATCTTCTCTATACTCCCACAGAATCATGGTAGATTTCTGTGTATTTCGCGTGTTTTGACGAGCATCTGCAGCAGGGACGGATACCGCGGGACGGAATTCTTTCACAGTATGGACCAATGTCTGATGCTGCCTATGACTGGTTCTGAGTAAACCATTTGGAGCTATAAAGCAATCCACAGTTTGTAGCTGTCTTTCACGTGTCTGGGTGTGCACAGGAAGGACAAAGCTATGCATCAATGCTGGCTTTTACCAGCACTGAGTCCAGAAACAGGTTAGCAAATGTCCTGAGGCACCCTGAGATCTGCCTCTACCTGCCTCCACCTGCCAACTGCACGTATAAATCACTACTATAGTGTGTTGTTTCAAAGATAAATGTGATATCAGTTATGTAAAAAATATATGTATTCAAGAGTGAAGAACAAAATACATTGTTTACATGACATACAGATGAAAATATACACTGAAGGAAACCTTCTCAAACATTAATGTGTATTTTGATTTATCAAAATGGAGATAAATTAAAATGCACTTGGGAGATCTTGTTAAAACAGAGATTCTGACTCATTAGGTATGGAGTGGGATCTGAGACTCTGTACTTCTAACAAGTTTTTAGACAAAGCCTGTGCTTCTGATCTACTACTATGCATTGAATGTCAAGGCTCTATTTCAATTATTCTCAAAGTTTAATCCCCAAAGTAGCAGCATCAGCATCACCAGGAAACTTGTTAGAAATGCAGATTCAAAGGCATACTCTAGACTACTGAATCTGAAGCAATTCTGAATTATGAAAAGCTCTCCTGGTCCTTCTGATGTATGAATAACTTTTGCTGTAAATTGATGCTTTTCAAATTTATATTGGAATCACCTGGAAAGTTTAAACAACTACCTCTTTATCAACTTCCCTGCACCCCCAAGTTTCTGATTTAATTGGTTTGGGGCAAGACCTAGGTATTTTTATATCTCCCCAGGTGATTCTAATATGCAGCCAAGTTTGAGAGCCACTAAACTAGAATAAGCAAGATTTTGTTTGGTCATTGCTGAATTCCAAGTACTTGGAACAATTTCTGACACTAGTTGACATCCCATAAATATTTATTGAATGAGTAAAAGGATGAGCAGAGAAACAAACTCCAAAGTTACTATTAAAACACTTTGCTTGATGACATACATAGGAAATATCTTATTTGTCATCGTACTCTCTAATGGAAAATCTGTTTTCACTTCAGAATACAAGGTAGACAGGAGCTTTCCCACCAAAACCTAAGTGAAATATACCTCATCATCACAGCAATGTCTTGGACCAGAAATTAAACTGAAAGTTTACAGATTAAAAAAAATGTCAGAATGAAACTTAAACATAGCTATTAAAAATAAAAAATAAATAGATAAAGCATGAAGTTTGTTAGCTGTAGAGAGTATTGAAGGAGACATAATACTATTGAAACAAATAAAGATATAGGATGTGAAACTTTAAATAATGGCTTTGGCAGAGGAAGGAAAAGGATTATAGACCAAAGAACAACGGAAAATATCTTTTGACCACCCTAGTTAAAAGGTTCTAAGTGGAAAAAAATTGATGTGAAAACCCCACAGCACAGTATTTGTACATAAAGCATTTATTGAGTTAATATATAGCAAAATATATAATTTTATAGGGAAGATTCAATCACAATCTAGAAACAGATCATTACTCCAACATTAACTTTTCACTGAATTGTATGAAAAGAATACATGTTCATTTTTTGAGATATAACAAAAATAAAGAAGGCACAGACTATGAAATTGTCCTTTGTTGATGTCAAGCATCTCCTCACTAACTCATCACTTCATGTAGGCTCTGGTCAAACTGTTACTGGACAGGGACTGGGCCCAGAGTGGGTCTGCCTCTAGCTACCTGGTAGTGTGTGGGTTCTTGACTTTGTGCAAGAAAGATTTCACAACATGGGTCCAGATGATTTTCAGAGTGTGTTTATCAAAGCTAGGGATAGTAAAACAAAGGAAGGGCCTATGGTAGTAGAAGCAACAGGAGAGAGAAAGTCCGAGAAAAAGTGGGCCTTGGAAACAGGTTCACAGGGTAAGCCCAGGACAAACTGCCTCTGCCCACTGTTCCTCTGTTGCAAGTCTGACGGGGACCCTCAGAGTTTAGGAGAAAGAGGGACGACATACACGCCTACAGGAGAAAGGGATGGGCATGCTTTAGAGAGAGCAAGTGATGGGTCCTTATTTTGAGGCTTTTTTTTTGGCCTGTGGGAATCCTAAGGGAAGTCTCAAGGGAAGGTCTGAAAAGACTATTCATTAGATTTCCAGGTGTGTCCTTCAATGTATTGATTATCAAAATGTGCATATGGAGGAGTCAGGGTTATTTTCCAGATAGTTTCACTTTTAAAGAGCGTATTAGAAGAGGTACTGGGATCAAAGCTGGTCTGCCCCAGGATGATCTGGGATGTGTAAACCATTTTCTTCTGTGTCCTTGGTTAAGGAGGATAAAACCCTCTGATTCACTAGCTACCTGTAAATTGCTCAAATTGTTTGGCTTTATTAATCATTTTCTCTCAGTTTCTGTTATTTCACTTATTCCCTTGCATCTTGCTATCCTGCATCAAAACCACTGCAGAATGTAGACACTAATTAAAAGAGCTCCTCTCCCAACTCATAGTTTCTTAAGGAGTGTCTAACTTAGCATTCAGGCGAACAATGGGTTAACTTTTACAAGGCTTACTCTACATTCCCATAATACATATAGAAATATAGAATGTCCAAATATAGGGAATCAGCTGCTAAAGCCCAGAAATTAAGCACAGGAAGTTAATCCCAGAAAAATCAGTGCCTTGGAAAGAGAAATGAGAAATGGACTCATTTTGTTGAAATAGAGTTTAAAATGGAACACTGTGCATAAAGAAAAAGCCACACCATCAAGAGTTTTGTATCTCCCACAAGGAGAAAGGGGCCTAGTCCCAGCTAACTTGTGATTCAAGAAATTCTGTACATTGCACCACATAAATAATACAACCTTATAGTTTTGTTGAATCTTTGATCTCTTTTTTAAAGTGACACTTGGGAGAGAATGATCCCTCTTCTGAGGTTCTGAAAAAACTGCATCCAATCACATAGAAGATAGTTTCAGCTATAGCTGCCAAAAGAATGTAAAGTCTTCCCAGCTATCAAAAACCCCTCAGTTAAGGCTGATCAAATAAGAAACTGGAAAACATGAAACTTTAATTTCTATGGAATTCTAACTGACATGAACAAGAAAATTTGGTTTTCTATTTTAACTCCTTTAGACTTTAACTTTTTTGGACTTTATTTACAATTGTTCTGATAGATTATAGAATAACTCCCTTCTCCATTTTTCTTTAGGAAAGTTTGAGCAAGCCTTAGACAATGCCAGCACTTAGCCATTAACTAAAACATTTGATCAGAAGTATTTTAGTCTGCATTATAAAATCAAAAATGTTTTCAGAAGTTATTGAAAGAATTATAGTCACTGGTCCCGCTTTTTTAAACACAAAATATAGAAACAAAAGGAGAACTTTAAGCACTAAAGGTTCTACTATTAAACCTAAGCTCTGTATTTATGAGGTCCTCAGCTCCCTTTGCTAATAGACTTGCTAGCTATATCATAACCACTAGTGGACCCACTATGTACCAAATAGGCAGCAAGAAGTGAAGTGCTTGCTAGTTAAAAAAGAAAAATTGATAAAATAGTTTGGTGAATGCAGCTCAATTTCTCAAACTTCAAAATGTTTCACACTAAATAAGGATAAATTCTCCATTAATTGTCAAATAGTTCTGATTGCATTTTAAGTTAAATATGATTTTTATAAAATTACTCACAATCTCTTTCTTCAATTAAAATAGGTAACACTCATTAAAAATGGTATTTGATTTACCTGTTTAAGAAATGCATGTAAACACAACCAAAAATGTGCATGCATATAGGTGTGTGTGTGTGTGTGTTTGTGTTCATTCAGATTAACTAGACATACCAACATTTTCACAGAGGGAAAAAATGTGTCATGACATAACAATTGTTTATGTTTTAAAAAATGCACTTCCTAATCCCTTGTAAAAGAAAATACACAAGCTTATGATTAATTGTGATCATTCAAATTTAACTTTCATTTTAAGTTGTCACGGTGACTGTAGTAAAAATTGAATTTTATCTTTTGCAATATAACTAACAACTTATTAAGACTTAGGTCTTCTAAACTTACTTAAATTGTAAGATAGATACTATATTACTATTACTAGGAAATGCCAATGCTCTGCTAGACTGTCTTGTAAAAAGTAAAAGTAATTTTGTCTTTGTTTTTCATTTTGAAATAACAATATAAAGAACAAAGAAATCATCTAACACATTTTTCACTGAGAAGTTTTGTAAAAGCTTAGAACTGTCAAAAACTATTACCACAAATGGAGCCTGGCATTTCAAAGAAAGAAAAAGATTTAATCTGATTTCCAAAGATGAATTGAAATAGAAACCATGGAGATGCAAACCTTGTAATCCTACTGAAACAGAGGAAAGGCTTTTCATAGTAATTATTTTCATTTTTAATGTACTGCATTTTGAAGAAAAAACATTATTGTACACCTAGCAGATGCAAGAAAAGGGGAATCAGTGTGCAAGTTTGAAGGACACTAGAGAAATTCTCATGAGCTATTTCAAGAACTGGAAGATATGCTTTCTTTGATGTCCCTGAAAATGTAATTCTAAAGTAGGTTTACTTTAAATTTTAAAAAATCCTAGGTTCTTAACGGAGATAGATGCTTACATAAAGTCATCCAAAATATTCTTCCTTTTCCCTTTTTATGTCTTGGTGGTGCTCATGGATATTTTCTCCTTCAGAGCAACTGATTCCCCTGGGGTTCTACAGTCACAGTCAAATGTCAGGGTTATTGTCTGCACGACTGCTGCTTTAACCTGGAGGCCCTCACATTAAGTGAAGCTTTTCCCTGTCCATCTCTTCTGCCAGTCCACTTTGGAAGAAGTCTGACTAGAGAGAAGGAGATCAGAAGAATTCTTTTATCCAAAAGAAGCATAAGGGTGACAATAGAAATTGGGGGTTTACAAGGGAGCAAAAGGATAATGCAATCTGTGACTCTAACATCACCAGAGATTGAAGGTATTGAGGGTTTTCTAAATCTGAGATATCAGTTTTTTAATTTCCAAAATACCAACTTTTGAAATTCAATTAAAAGAGAGCTAGAAGCCACCCTATGCCCTCAACAAAGGAAAGCAATTTGAGTTGGAAAATTGTAGTCATTTTTAACTGTATTTTAAAATAAGAATTGCCTTTAGATACCAAATATTGAAGTTGACATCTTTAATTTTTTCTTCTCCTGCTCATTGGGAAGAATGATAATATAGCAAGTAAAGATCTGGAGATGGGAGAATACCCTGATATTTTATTGCATAAGCGACCAAGAGCAAATCACTTCTTTTAAGAAGGAAAGGACATGGTATATCAACATCATACTCTATGCCATATTATTCAAGTCCTAAAATTAGAGAGTCTAATGATATCTATACTTCCTAGTTGTCACCAGGTTTAAAATGGTTAAATGGTAAAACACAGGAAATATAAAAGCATCCATGAAGCTGACACAGGTACCAGAGCAAGAAACACACAGTCGCAGCAGAGGCAGGCAAAAGCAGACAATGTTCTGCTGGAGGGAAATAAAACTTCCATCAAAAGACAATCATAGACTCTCCTGATAAACAGAAGTGAAATATGTCCCAAAGCATAATGTCACAGAAAGTAATGACACTAGGAAGATGGTTGGCATGACATTCAAAATAAATTGGGTGCACACTACCAGACTATTGTGATCCATATGCCATGTCCACAGTGTGAAAGATTAGGTAGGCAGTAGACTTTAATAATAGTCACCACTTAGAGAATGCCTACCACGTGCCACACAGTGTCCTAGGAACTTAATATACAATTCTTTTTCTGACCCCCAAAACTACTCTGCAACATAAACATTATTAGCTCATTTTATAAAGACACTAAAGTCTGAAGTACTTAAAGAATTTCTTATCAAGTGTGGTCACCATCATCCAGACTCAGTGTTTCTCATGGACTTCAACACCTGGGGTTATCCCAGGATATCATACTACTTTTTAGAGGCTCACACTATTGCAACATTTTGCCTACACAGTCATGCTATATGTTACATTTCTACATTTTAAAATTTATGGAACATATTTCTGCTCTTGAAAATAGTAGTTAGGACACCTTAAGGACCTCACTGCCAATCTTATCTTTTTTAAAAATTTTTTAATTAATTATCCTTCCAAACAAGGGAGAGAAAATTCCTTCCTAAGAAGTATTTTAGAAGTAGAAAATGGGGGGAGGGAGTAATTTTTCTACTTCCTTTAAGAAACTTGAACTAGATTTCCTGCTTTTCTTCCTTCCCTCACCCTCTCTGACACATCTAGTGATCCACATAAGAATCGCAGACAGATAACTGCACATTTGCCAATTTCATTTTTCACTGAAGTTTCTTGAAATTTTTCCAACAAAACATAGTACATATTCCACATATTAGAGAAAATAAGAATTTCCTGACATTACTTAATATAAAACTAATTTGAAAACAAGTTTCATCAACAAAAATTGAAAAAAAAGGTAATATTTTCTGAGAGAAAATAGGTCTGATTTGGTTTATTAACAGATAGTGACTTTCTCAATTAGGTTAGTGGCAAACATTTTCTATAAATTTATTATTTAATTCTGTTCATCTAAGGTCCAAATTATATTTAGAGCACATGATGTAGTAAAAGTATTTTATCAAACTATGGTAGTGGTAAAGGTGTATTGAGATCAGTAATAGCCAGCTGCCCATGCTTTCTAAATGTGTACGATAAACAAGGTACCACTAGTAACAGCTATAATTTAATATCCACTTAATCTGTCCTGATATGTTATATTTGGAAAAACTCCCCCTAGAATCAGAAACATTAACAGTTTTAATGCCTGAATAACAAATACATTTGCAAGTTAAGGTTTTCTTCTGTGCAATTCTAGGCTTTTAAAAAGAAAAAAAAATTAAAAACCAAAGCAGAACCTATTCAAGTTGTCAGCCAATTGCAAATTTAAAAATAATTTGTAATGATAAATCACTGTGGATTTTTATCATATTACTTGGAAGAAGTTCAAAGAATCAAATTACCTACTATGTCAGCCAGAGTCCA
Organism: Tonatia bakeri; assembly: GCA_004024845.1. Lineage (NCBI taxonomy): Eukaryota > Metazoa > Chordata > Mammalia > Chiroptera > Phyllostomidae > Tonatia > Tonatia bakeri. The sequence goes on from PVIA01011774.1 coordinate 15,087, forward strand.
GGCAAAAAAGAGACACCAAAGCAGATGTCTCAGAGATTTAATGAGGGAATTGATTTCACTATTATTAAAGCTATTAGAGCAAAAAAAAAAAAAAAACCTTTATGTAACTCTCTGTAGGAAGCAGTTATAACCTCGAGGGTTTGGAGAATAAGGAGGTAAATTTACAAAAACCTAGATACTCAGAAGAGGGGCTACAGAGATCTCTGGGGAGGAGGGTTACTCTGCAACTACTTGGAGTAGGGCTGGCTCTGAGAGTACCAAAAGGAACTGTAGAGCTGACCACCTGCAGTTTGCATACCACTGGCAAGTGCAGAGAAAACAGAAATTCCTCTTTCACCTAATGTTGGATTCTAGTCTCCCCAGCAGCCAGTAGGCAGCAGTATCTATTCAGAAATGCACAATTCTGAATCCCAGTCCCTGCATCCCTAACAGGAATAAAGGAAAGTGAGTTTAGGGGTAAGAAACAATAGTAAATAAAGAATACCTGCTATTGTAACAAAACTATTTCAATCTACTTTTTAACATGAACAAGGTTTCTAGTTGTCATATCTACACAAAAATAAAAAATAGTAATCAGTGTCCCTCATTCTGTAGTAATATTCATTCACAGTCATATAAACTAATTAGGAAAATTAATTCATCTCACTAAGAAATGCATTTCCAATAAAAATGTTTAAATAATAATTATTTACCAAAATTGGTCACTTATTTATGTTGCTTTGATCAATTGTGAATAACTTAATGACTTAATTGACAAAAATAAAATTTAACATTTAAAATTCTATTGCCACTGGAAATTTAATTTCAACTTACATATACATATTTAGTTTGCAGAAAATTACAAAAGAGAAACCAATGAAAGACTTCCAAACATGAAAGTACATTATCTGAGAAAAAAACTGGGAGATGCAGAATAGAATACAAGTTCAAACTGAAAATGAATGTTAAAAAATCTTTGAACTACTGAAGTGAAAATTTTACTGTTTATATATTATAAACCACAGTTTATCAATGTTACTATATTTAAATTTCTCAGATACTTAAAGATTTCTTGTCTATATGTAAATTTTAGTATACTTTATTGATTATGCTATTAGTTTTCCCAGTTTTTTTCTCTCCTTTATCCCCCCTCCACCCTGCAGCCCCTAATGTCCAGCATTTCCCCTACCCCTCAGTTCATGTCCATGGGTTATACATATAAGTTCTTTGGCTTCTCTGGTTCCTATACTATTTTTAACCTGCCTGTCTATTATATGCCTACAAATTATGCTTCTTATTCCCTGTACCTTCCCTCCCTCCATTTTTCCCTTCCCTTCCCCACTGATAACCTTCCATGTGATCTCCATTTCTCTGGTTCTATTTCTGTTCTAGTTGTTTGCTTAGTTTTTACTTTTGTTCTTTAGGTTCAGTTGTTGATAGTTATAAGTTTGTTGTCATTTTATTGTTCATAGTTTTTTATCTTCTCCTATTTTATATTAGTCTCTTTAACATTTCATGCAATAACAATATGGTAATGATGAACTTCTTTAACCTGATCATATATGGGAAACACTATATCTGCCCTTCCATTCTGAATGATAGCTTTGCTGGGTAGAGTAATTTTGGATGTAGGCCTTTGCCTTTCATGACATTGAATACTTCTTTCTAGCCCCTTCTTGCCTATAAGGTGTCTTTTGAGAAATCAACTGATAGTCTAACGAGCATTCTTTTGTAGGTAACTCTTTCCTTTCCTCTTCCTGCTTTTAAGATTCTCTCTTTATCTTTAATCTTGGGTAATGTAATTATGATGTGCCATGGTGTGTAATTCCTTGGGCTCAACTGCTTTGGGACTCTCTGAGCTTTCTGGACTTCCCAGAAGTCTACTACCTTTGCCAGATTCGGGAAGTTTTCCTTCATTATTTGTTCAAACAAGTTTTCGATTTCTTGCTGTTATTCTTCTCCTTCTGGAAGCCCTATGATTCAGATGTTGGAACATTTAAAGATGTTCTGGAGATTCCCAGGCCTCTCCTCATTTGTTTGAATTCTTGTTTCTTCATTCTGTTCTAGTTGGATGTTTCTTTCTTTCTTTTGTTCCCAATTGTTGATTTGAGTCCTGGTTTCCTTCCCATCACTGTTAGTTCCCTGTATATTTTACTTTATTTCGCTTTGGGTAGCCTTCATTTTGTGACTGACCTCAATCAATTCTGTGAGCATGCTGATTACCAATGTTTTGAACTCTGCATCAGATAGGTTGTCTATCTCCTTATTGCTTGGCTCTCTTTCTGGAGTTTTGATCTGTTCTCTCATTTGGGCCACATTTCTTTGTCTTGGCACACCTGTTATGTTGTAAGGAGATGGAACCTGTAGGTATTCACCAGGCAGGGCAACACTCTTTGCTGTGTTGTGGCGCTATCTGTGGGGGAGGGGTCAGAGAGGGAACAATGCCATTTACTGGCTCACTCTAGCCCCACTTTCCAACAAACTCTCCTGTGAGACTAGGAGTTTCTCCTGCCATTACAACCCCCATAGTATTTTACAGCTAGAGGTTTTGAGTCTTTAGTTTCCCATTCAGCCAGTCCCACCTCACCCATGCGGTATGCAGCCTTGCCATGCATCCTCTCTGTTTGGCTGCCTGTCTCCCATTTCTGCCCCTCCTACTGGTCTGGATGAATGTTTCTTAACTCCTTGGTTGTGGGAGCTCCATGCAGTTTGACTTTCTGGCACTTCTAGTTATTCATTGTTTTTAAATTGATTGTTTCCTTCTTTTGGTTGCACAAGGAAGTGAAGCATTTCTACCTACACTTCCATCTTGGCTGGAACTCTCTACATGTAAGTTTTATTTGAATTGCCAATATTTACAATATTCTTAAAATTATTTGCACCAACTTAAAATTATGATTAAAAATTTGGAAGTCTACCTAAAAATGTATCTGCGAATAGTGTTTTTGGCTTGTTTTTAAATTACTTTAGGAGGTAAGCTAGAAAAAAGTGCAAAGACAATGGAAATAAAGTGTTTACGTGATTACTCGCTGGTGATGGTTCTCCTCTCCTCCTTTTCCAATTTCACGTCCTTCACATCCTAACTTCCAGACACCTTTCCTTTTCTACACCAATTTCTCTTACTCTTGTTTTGATTTTTTAGAAGTCTTGGATTTTGCCTACCTTCCTTACCTTTTCCATAGTGATTCTATTCTGTGAATGAAATTGTTGTCTCATCAGTGGATAAGCATCACCTGCTTTCTTGGAGTTTCTTCTGACACAGAAGCTATGACCATTGCTGTTGATAATGTTATGACTCCACCAGGAAATCTGCCCCAAGATGAGAAAGTAACATGCTGAAATTTAAGTGCTATAAGTATATGAACACTTCAATGTCTTTGCAAAGACGAGACCTTTCAAACAGCTCCTCTAAAAAATATGAGATAATGAAATTGAATCTTTCAAGAATAGATTAATGACTATGGAATAATCAGGAGAAGAACTGAACTATTAAATACCTTGGCAGTTAATTAGCTTTAGTATCTGCCTAAATCCATTCACCAAAACTTGTCAAACAAGAATTGTCTAAAGAAAGTAAGAAGTTGCATGATTTCCCAGAACTCCCCCATTTAAGAGGCAATCTTACTTGACAATAGGTAAATGCTCTTTATAGTAAGAAATTTTAAAATATTAGTTTTTAATTCTCAGTTTGTCCAAATGATCTGTTAAGTAGGATTTCACACTTAAACATTTAGCTGCCACAAAATAATTATCATCAACATTCAACTGCTGCCCTGACCAGGTAGTTCAGTTGGTTAGAACATTGTCCTGATTCACCAAGGTTGCAGTTTTGATTCCTGCTCAGGGCACATACAAGAATCAACCAATAAATGCTTAAATAAGTGGAACAATAAATTAATGTTTCTCTCTCTCTCAAATCAATTTTTGAATTGATTTTAAAATTTTTTAAACTTTAAAAATCATTCAACTGTTAATTTCCAAAACTCCTTGTTTGCTGGGATAATAATTCATTTTAATCAAAGCTATGCACAAAAATATAAACTTGTTTATTCTTAAGTTTTTTAACAACAGCAACAAAAGGTGAGACTATACTACTTTAAAAGCCAGACACTTTTCTCTTTACAAGTAGCTACCTCTTGAAATAAGCAGGATAACATGTCACACTGCATCTTGCATATAGAGTGTCACTCTCAAGGATTCATTTTATGATAACACAACAGGTAATTTCTCAACCAGATTTTCTCCTAGCCTCATCCAAATAGGAAGATTAGAAATAAGCATCAAATACTTGGATGTCAAGACTCTTCAGTCTTCACCAGGAGGCAAAAGGTGAAATGGTCTGGAAGTCTGTAATTCATGTCACTATAATTACATTTCATTGCCTGCAGGCTTCTCCAATAATTAAAAGAACAGTGTCAGTATTAAACGAGAGCTGTGAGAAAATGTCAGAATCTCTCACCAAAGAAATATCAAATTAGAGTAGGAAAGACTGTCAAAAGTTTGTTTCCTGAATGAATACCAGAATATTTGGAGAAATATAAGCACTTTTAAAGCTATGAAATGGAACCATCTGTGCTGAGATTTTTTAATTTTGTTCATTTTAGGTCAAATTGGAATATAAAAAAAGATTTTGCCAGGCAACATCTCCAGTGGTTAATATTTTAATATTTGTTGACTGAATAAATCAATAGCACAAAAAAAGATCACCATTTGAGTCAGATTGGTATGCTCTCAGAAGTAAAATACTTCCAAGTAATTGGAATTGAATCTTTTTTCAAGTTAATACCAGCACTTTGTTTCTTTGAGACTATATTTTGCTCATATTACTTTACCATTGAACTTCTGTCAATGGAGATGGATTTTAGGAATCTCAGGACAGAGATAACCAATAATCCTTTCTTAGTAGCAGCAGAAGATTGGCAAACAACTATTCAGCAGAGATGCACTAGTCTGAGGAAATTCTAGGCAGTCAAGAATGCAGGAGCAAAATTAAAGCATTTCCCCCCAGAAAACATTTAATTAACAGTGAAACAGTATCCATGATAATGAAAATCACCTACTCCCTAAAAATCAAGTGTCATCTCATGACATATCCTGCAAGCAACATATTCTGTATCCTGTCCTTTCTTCATGCTCCTTCCCATGTAACTCACAGACAGAGGACAACCTTAGGTTGCTTAGATTGGTATCTCACTGAATTTAATAGTAAATGAATGTCTATCTCCTGGGACCACTAAAGTGAGTTTTTTCACCCAACTTTTCTGCAAACCTCCCCTAAACCATATTTCCCATTGAAGTCAGTTGGTTTAAACTCACTTTAACCAATGTTATTCAGCATGATGGATAGGTAAATGCTCAGGTTAGATTTTTAATAATTTTCCTGTATTTAAATCTGTTGCATTTCTGACTTAAATTGTACACAAAGCAATTAGGTTTAGGCTTTTATTAGGTTTCCAAGAGCCAGTGCAATAACTTTTATATTAAATGTTCCCATCTTTGTGCTAAGTGTCTCAAAAGGCCTATTTTTCTATAAAATAACTATATGTACCATTATCACATTTTACTTATAAAAACTTAATCAGTGGTATTGCCCACCTGGTTTTGAAGGCTGTAGGAGATGCCGCACAAATCCCCCCTTTCACAAATGAGGCACTTATTTACCCAGATCGTAGGAGTTTCAGATGTCGACTGTTCACAGCTCATGGCTGAGTCTCCCTAGAAATTACCCTAGTCCAAAAGATTCTTCCTTGCCCCAGGGCCTGCCCTCTTCCCTGATTTAAATTTGCTTCCACAGCCTCACCAAAGCAACAGCCATTTACTCAGCCTCTGTTATTTCAGCAGCCTATTATCACCCTCACTATTATCAAGAAGCTATACCAGGGTTGACTACCATCAATTCTGGCCTACAGAGAAGGGAGCCGGTACCTCTGTCACCAGAATATTCCTGACAGCTCTGGTGAATTGAGTGTCTTCTGGGGTTTCTAGCAGGACAGAATTGACTGGTGGCTTTCTTGACTTTATGTAGTCTATTTATACAAGCATGCCCACTTCTCAGAGACCTTTCTATCATCTACCATGGCAATTCTAGGATTTCTAGTCTGGGCTACTGACAGAGTATGCCATATAACCACCTCAGACAATAGAACCCACCCTATGGAAAAGGGGGGAGGTAATGGACATAAAGTCAAATGATCCAATGATCCTATCATACACTATACCACGCATAAACTGGTGGCTTGATAATATATCTAAAGAGCCTTTTGAAGGAGTACCTGAACTTTAAGCTTATTAAATAGGCCTAATTAGTATCTTGAAGATGACAGCCTACAAGACACATGCACAGTAACTCAGGACATGGCCCCACCACAGCCTCAGAGAACAGATGGCTTACTGGCCAGAATCCCTAAGAAACAAGGGAAACAGTCTGTATCCGGATGCCCCAGCCTACTCAAGGCCCCTGTATCTGAAGGCTCTTGAATTTATTACAAAAGTGTAGAATTTTCACATGCTACTCCCTCCCTAACCCTATAAATAGCACCAAGGCTAGAGATGGGCCATGGCCTTTCTCGCACCCATCCACAGCTATCGTTGCACGCCCCTCCCCCCCGTAACATAATAAACAGCATTTCCACAGCATGTTCACATCTGCTGGTTCTCTAGGTGTTTTTTGGGGTTTTTTTTTGGAATATCACAAACACAAGTGCAGCTTCCTGACTTGGGGCTCCTGTGTTAAATAAATTGGCATAGGTGGCAGGATATTCTGGAAAGTACCCCTGTTGAGTTGACTGCAAGTGATGACATGCCAGGTTGGGAAGGCCTGGGAGGAATCCTGGGGACACTACAGGGAATTCCCGGTTGGTCCACTAGTACAATATGGTATGAGGGCATCCCCTTTTGTGGGGATGCCCCCAACATTCCTGCAGGCCTTGCAGAATTTTTAAAGGCAGTGGAGGAACACCACTACTGGAGGAAGAAGCAGCCCAAGTGAAGGTATGGTAGTTAGAGGGGAAGGTTAAGTTAGACAGGAAAATGAGGAGAAAAGATTCTTAGGTTAGTTCCCAATCCTTCCTTGAAACTTTGTCTTTGTTTTATATTTTGTTTCTGTTTTACCAATGATCGAGTAAATGGGAAAAGATCTCATGCACCTCTCAAACAGTAAAACTCAGAATGTATCCTAAACTTAAGCAGCTAACACCATTACAAGCCTAATATCTCCCCCACCTCTTCTTTGGCCTTTGTAAAAGTTGTCAAGGACACTACATAATAAAACAGCTCACATTTGAACACACTAAAGGAATGCAGTAATCACCAAGAATAAAAATGTGAATGTATTCTCCAATAGGAGACAAAGACTGTTTCTGGCAGTTATGAAATGTATTCATGAATTTGTCCATCTAAAAAATGATAATAACTTATTTTCAATTGTCACTAAAAATTGGAAATTCTAATTAAGTTGGGGAAAATATGTGGTTTTTGTAATAAAGGTATAAATTATGGCAATATATTTTGAAGGAAATATAATTAAAAGTAAATTGTTCTAATTTCTGGATGAGTTAAAAGGGACTAGGAAAGTTACAAAGGGTCTATGCAAGTTAAAGAGGGATTGTCTAGTGGGAAGAAGCAAAAAGACAAGCAAATGAGAAAATCTTGTGCTTTCTCTGTACAAATTAATAATTCAAATTATGTGTTTAGTCTTCATGTGTTTGGTCTTTATGTGATATGCATTTGTCTGCGTATTACATGCAGTATGTTTTCTGCACCCAGATGGCATAACTAGGGTGTAATATTTTATTAGTATAAAGAAAGTAAACACATTTGAATTAAGCAGGATCCTGTGGTCTGGACAAATTATTTAATATGAAACCTGGTTTTAAGTTTAATTAATGTCTTGGGTGAAGTTATTTGACACCCTTCCCAAAGTTCAAATTTTAAGAGACTTTTTAACTGAGAAATAATTTTAAGTTCTTCCATTGGACACCTGGAATACCCCAAGGATTTGTTCTCCTTCTCCACATAAAAGTTTTTGAACTAATTAGGCCTATTTAATATGCTTAAAATACATATGAAGTTTTATCAAATAAATAATATGTTCTCTTTGTATTCACATATTTTATTATTAATGTAGATGTCCTAGAAATTATATAAAACTCCAAGATTCTACAAATTTCTGATATATTTTCATTTGTTGTAAGTTTAGTTGTTACTTTAAATGTTGTTGCAAAAAATCAAATTGTCAACTGCATTATAATCAAATCTATGACCATGTCACTTTAAGAGTCTTTTGGTCATTTGAAGACAGCAGTTGTTTACTCTAATATATTTGTAATATATTATTTTTGGAGGAGTTCATAGAGAGCACTCTGACTTGTTTGCACTGCACATTTCTAAGAATGGATTTTTAGACCATACTTTTGAACTGAGTGAAGATTGCTGGAGTTCTGTGAAATAACTGGATTCATAGATGTGCTTGCAGATGATGAAGATGGACAGAAATTGATTTTGGGAGATGATAAATCAAAGATAATTGTAGTTTCTATAACTTTTTGTTGAAAATATGCTATTTTTAATCTTTTGTTTTTCAGACATAAGAAAACTTTCTTAAAGCAATTTTGTAAACTATACTTTCATAAGCAGTATTGAGACACTTACATTTTTCTCCTTACCTGATCCCTCTGAAATTTGGAAACTCTCAATGAGCAAGTATTATTTTTTCCATGGCAGTATGTTCATTTGCATAAATCCAATAGGAATCTGATTTCTTCATAACGGACACATAAAGCCAGTTTCCAATTGTAGTTTTATTAACCAAGTCTTTGTCTGGAATATTGTGATTGAAAGAGTCATGCCTGGGCTCTGAATGTCATCAGGAAGCCTAAAGAAATTGAGATTGATTTTCAAAGCTAATAAAAGCCCACTGCAGAAATGTCCTGGTAGCTTGCTTGGTCACGTGGTTCATGGCAGTGTTTACAGGTAAGGAGTGAAAGTTGCTGTCCTGAAACATATCAAAGAAAGAACCTCAAGACATTTGAGAACTGGACCAACTCACCCAAATCTGCAGGTACTGCAGGCAAAACCTGATGGCAGCTGTGTAGCTTGGCTTCTCAGCCCTGAGGAGCTAATTAAAGATCAATATAGGAGTTCCTTGTAACATTCCAGCAAAGTATATTTAAGAAAGCCTATGTGATCAATTGCTATTTGTGTTATGTTTATGCAAATAATCAGAACAAATTGAAACTGGACTTCAAAATAAATGAATCAGTCTTGATTTGGCTCTTTGATAAAAATGAGGGTGATTTTAGTAGAAAAACTATGTTTCAACAGAATACATTATATACAATTATGGAAAGTGGGTTCTAATTCAGTGAATTGTGTGTAAAATTTCATTACTCATTTATGAACTAGACTGGATCCTGAAATTTTCTAATTTTTTTTCCAGAGACATTCAAACTACAGATAAAGAGGATCTATCAAACTCTTGCTGCTTAATTTCATTCCAGCACAAGACTTGTATTTGGAAGTCTTCTCATCTGCCATGCCACTCTTGCAAACTCAGTAACTGGTCTATGATTTACTGTGTTCATTAACCTTTGTGTTCTCTCTGTTTTCATACTTGATTGCTTGTTTACATAGTATGAGCCTCACTTTAGAATCCCATTTGCATTGCCACATCCTGAAATAAGACTCAATGTTTTGGCTGAATGGACTTGTGAGGACTAGATGGTTGACTTACATATAACAATCCCATATCAAGATGATGATGCTTTAGGGGTTCCAGTCTATCCCTACTTTGGAAGAATCAGCTAACAGTCCCTTGGTTCTTGTCTCAGATCCCATTCCATTTTCTCCCTTAGATCAGTCAGGAAGGGACTATGCAGGCAGGTCCCTACTGCATTTCTCTGTCAAATTCTTGGGAGTTGTCTGGTCAGGTAAGACAAAAATCATGTTCTCCTTGGCATTCTCAACCTCAGTCTTCTTCTTCTCCTTTTAGAGTGTAGCCTTTACTGTATATGTGGCATGTGGTTGCAATGCGCTAATGCTCTCACCACCCAGGGACTGCCTGTCAGGAAAACCTAACACAAAGATCATGAGGTGGAGGAGTAATGTTGGGGTGGAGTGTGGGGTAGCTCAGGGCATGGTCCCTCCAAGACCTCAGAGAACAGATGGCTGACTGGCTAACAGCCCTAAGAAACAAGGAAAACTGTATCTGGATGTCCCAGCCTTCTCAAGGCCCCTGTGTCTCAAGGCCCTTGTGTCTCAAGCCTCCTGTGTTTATTACAAAAGTGTAGAATTTTCACACACTATTCCCTCCCTAACCCTGTAAGTATCACCAAAGCTATAGGCAGTGTATGATCTTTCTCTCACCAATCCAGAGCCATCGGTGCACTCTGCTGTAACATAAGTAATAAAGAGCATGTCCACAGCATGCCCCCATCTGCTGGTCTTCTGGGTGTTTTTTGGGGGAATATCACAAACAGAAGTGCAGCTCCCCAGCTTGAAGTTCCTGCATTACAACGCAGATCCATCATCCAGATACAAGTATACCATAAATCATTAACCACTATGGTGCTCTGTTCCCAGCTCTTAGAAAACACAGGTTGGAGGACAAAAGATAAAACAGAAGTGGCCACACTTATCATTCCCAGGGATTTGCTTGCAGAAATTTGTGTTTCCTTGCTACCACTCTAGGTTCTATGGATTCATAGGGACTATGAGGGGGCTTCCATTAAATCTTAAGCTAAATCTGCTGCCTAGTTTTGGGGTTTTCTTGTGCCTAAATACAAAAGCAGGAAAGGAGTCACCATTCTAGTAAGACTAATTTATTCTGATCATCAAGGCTGCATTACAGAATAGAGTTAGAGACAAACATGTTTGGCAAACAGAGAATCTACTAGGATGCCTCTCAGTACTCCCTTGCCCAATTTTGACAGTAAATGGACATGAGAAGGAGGCACTGTCTGAGAAAAGCACTCCTAGGAATGGTCTGGGTTACTTCACAGTGTAAGCAAACTGACCAGTCCAAATGTTAGCAGAAGATATAATTTAATGAATGGGAGAAAAGAAAGATTTTTTTGGTGGTAGTGGGGAGTTACATTTTCCTGAAACCAGCTGTAGTAAACTAGGGGTATATTATACCTCCAAACTTCCTTTCATAAATTTCCCCCCAGTAAAAATGGCCAACTAGAATTCTGGAGGAGCTGATCTCAGATGAAGTTGTTATACAGAAAAAATGGATTTGAGCAGTGCACTGTGATGGGTGCTGTGGTACACCATGGAGATACTCCCTTTGGGACCCAGTCACTCATTCCCCAGAAGCTGGTAATGTTTCCCACTGAAGGTTCACAGCTTCATCCTTCCTTAGTCATTTTTATGCACTCATAGTTACAGTTTCTTCAAAAGGCAGCCCACATCTGGTCCTCCTGCCTCGTTTCAGGACAACTCTATAAGAACATTCATTCCTCCACTGGAATTGGCTGAGGCCTTTGCTACAACTGTACCAATTGCTCAATATCTCCCTCTGCTCAATCCTGGCTTCTTCATTCTCTCACAGAACCTGTAGTTAAGAGCATTCCACAACTAATGCTGACCACAAATCTCCACCTCAGGGTCTGTTGCCTCTGGCAACAAAGGTAAAACCCTGATGACCACAATGCCAGACAGTTTGAATTTGCCAGTTTATAGATAGAGCATTTGTTACTTCATCATATTCTCATCACAATTCTAGGGGACAGGATGGAGAGCTATTATTCCAATGCTTTATAAAAGATAAAACTGAGCTTCAAATTGATTAATTTCCCAAGTACACAAGAAACATTGTTATTAGTTATTTATACCCCATCTCATAAATACACAAAAATGGCAAAGATTTATGAAAGGATACTTAGGGCTAAAATGCGAGTCTTTTGAATGCAAGTACTCTGATTTCTACTTCTGTGCACCAAAAAATAATGATAATAATAGTATGACTTATAGACAAATTGACTGGTTATTGTATTTATATGCTTATGTGATCCATTTACATAACAACCAAAGTCACTTCAAATAATTATTCTTTTTTTTTTACTAAAGAAAAGATAAAATAAGCTAGCACTGCCCTAAATTTGAGAATTTTCTAAAGTGATCTCACACATTGCTCTGGGAAGTATTTACCCTCCTTAAAAATATAAATCTTTATAAACCCTGGAACTCAACATGGAGATGCATATATGTGAGGCCAATCATCATCCATCACAAGGTCTGACCCTCTCTCAGAGGTACCCCTACCACAATGTTGGCCAGAGTGAGTGCCCCACATACCTTTAAAGAAGAACATCCTGGACCTCTGTCATCATCTGTAACTCTATTTGCTTGACAAGCATATGGAAGGTGTGCCTACAGGAGGGCTGTTCCTCTCACTATTCAGTTTAGAAGGCTGGTTTTTCTTTTCCAGTGCCCCTGCTACAGCAAAAAAAATGGTATAGAACTACCCAACTGGAGGCACAGCACACTTTAAATTTTTGTAATGAATCTCTACACTGTAAATATGCATTTGTATAAAAAAGGACAAAAGCTACTTTGAGCCAAGCCTATTTAATAAGGTAAAAATACTGATAAATCTGGCAAGAAGGTCCTGTGAGGAAATTCTCAAAATTTTCAATTCTCTGTGAAGCATAGAAATCAAAGTCACATAGCCTGAAAGTATTCAGAAGGAAAAACTGTCCCCTTAATGGAAAGTCTGCTTAATTCTGTGTTAAAGAGAAAGGTAATCCCTTCCCTCACCCCCTGAGTCCCCAAAGGTACTAACTCTAAACTAGGACAAAGGCAGTTAAGGGTTCTCTAGTCTCCTCCTTACTCAGAAATATAAATAAAGAGCAGCCATTCAATAAGATTTCTAGTCACTCTTTTATAACAGAATTTGTAAGAACTTCCCATGATTCTGGAACATTTGTCACCTCTCCCTGTTTATTATTTATATTATTCACTGCCTGTTCTTCTAAAGCAGGGAGAACAGCGGTAGGAGAACAGGAGAGAAAAGCAGACTTTGCAGGCAGAAGCAGATCTGAGGATGACGATGAGTGGTGGCAGCAACCAAAGGATGGGCCAACAGGTTTAGTCCCAGAGCCTAGTATAAGAAAAGCAAGCAGGTGGGTGACTAAGGGAGAAAGAAAGAAATAAGGAGGGATGAAGAGAGAAAGAGGGAGGCAACTGGTTATTATTTATACTCCTCCAGCCTAGGGGTTGCACTAGATAGTTCATCTTTAGAGGACACTATCTCCTCAATTAATTTTAAAAAATGTCAAAGCAAAGTCTGTATGAACTAATTCACATTGATCATCTTTCCATACCCAGAAGCATACTTTGCAAATACTGGGCACTTAATGCTTCTGTGTGACTTAAAATTTAACCTAGAAATGTATATTTACAGTCTCTAAAACTACCACTATCTATGTAGCTAATGTAAGATGTCTGATCATTAGAATGTATTTCACAAATTTCTGTGGTTTTTATTTTTAGCTTATCTATCAGAAGATAACATGAAATGCTTTTGGAAGTTTTATAAAACTTGTGTTCTTTTTTTAGTGCTGTAACATATCACTCACTAGGTAAGTTAGTGAATGAGTCAACAGAGCATTTGGTTGTAACATCCTAAAAGTAATTTAGGCATATCAGTGTGCCATCATAAAAGTTGCTTGTTAACTTTTCTACCACAGTGTCTAGATATTACACAGAGCTGTATGTTAAAGGATAAGGTGTGAAATAGATGTGCATGTTCACCATGAGTTGATGAACCAGGGTACTTTTTCTGTATTAATGTGCAACTAAGTTTATAGATGCTAAATTAGCTGCTTCACGTATTTCTAACCTGCTATGTCAAGGCAAGTGGGTAAAGAAACAAGCATGTCCATACACTTCTTCTCTGAAACAATTCTGTTATAAAGTGTCAGTTATCTCTTCTTTTTGTAGTTTTGTTTTGAAACAAATAGAAACTAACAGATGCTAATTAGTTGCAATATTTTGCATTATTTATTGGAATTGCTCATATGGAAGTGTCTATAAGTAAAAGTAGCGAACATTGAGCTGACAACAAAAATGTTAAACAATCATTCTCTGCAACTCTTCTAATACACTAATACTTTAATACACCTCCTGGAGAATCTCTAAGGAAAGGACACAACATAGAGCTTTTTCTAAGATTTGCTGTTGGGAACTTTATTTCCCAGAGCAGCTTCTAGTATGGTTTCTTAGAGCATGATTCAGAAAATTCCACACTAGATGAGACCTTTCTAGAATTCAAATAAGATCATGTAATCTTCCTGATTAAAACTCTTCAATGATAATTTATTACCTACCATAACAGAGACTGGCAAACTATAGCTTGTGAGCCAAATCTGACCTGCAGTCTGTTTTTGTAGTCATCAAGTTAGAAATTATTTTTACATCTTTTAATGTTTGAGAAAAAGAAGAAAAATACTATTTTGTGACATATAGAAATTGTATAAAATTCAAATTTCAGTGTCCATAAAGTTTTAGTTATGCTGGCTGAAATATTGTCCATGGCTATTTTCGTGCTATAGTAACAAATATATATTTGTGACAAAGGCTGTTTGTCCCAAAAAGCCTAAAATATTCACTACCTGGTTTATTGCAGGAAAAAATATACTAATCCCTGTACTGTAGAATAAAGTTAAATCCCTTACTAAGTAATCCCTTTTACATCTAGCCATGCCTAGACATCCAGCCTAATCTCCCATACTCCACTACCTGTGTTCAAAACCCAGAAGAACTACTTGAAGGTATACTATCTCATGTTTCCAAATTTTTACAAATTGTTCTCCCTTTTCAAAGTCTCCTTTTCCCCTCTCCAAATCATTGGCCCATTTCTACTCCTCTGTCAAGACTCAAAGTGTTCTAACTTCAGATTGTGTTGTCCTAAGTATGAGAATTGCCTTAACAATCTTCCCTCTCTCTCATCTGATTTCCACATACTCTTAAGTTACTTGTCACCTAGATATGTGAATTCTTGGTAAGAAATTTTTCCCACTAAATTGTGAGTTCCTTGAGTTCAGAAATAACATATTCACTGTATATCCTAGGGCATAACATAAACAACAGATGTGAAAATCATTATGTGTCAAAGAAAAGGGGAAAAAGAGGAGAGAAAAGGTGAGAGAGTAGAGGGGAAGAAAAAAGGAAAAGAAAGGACATGGAAAATGGTATGGGGATGGACTGTGGGAGCAGGAGGTGGGCTGGATGGAGCAGGGCAAAGGGGAAAATGGCACAACTGTAATAGAATAAAAAGTGGAAGGAAGGAAGGAAGGAAGAGCAAAGGGAACAGGGGAGAAAAAAGGGGTAGGAACAAAGAATTTATTTGTTCAAAGTATACTTTGCTCAAATTATATTTCATTGGAGCAAAGAATTTCTTTGCTTAAAGTATACTTTGCTCAAAGCATAGTTCATTTACTAGTGCAAAAATTTTATTTATCCAAAAATTTAATTCTGTTCTGAAAAGTTAGCTCATGATTAAAGAGCTTATATTAGAAATTACAAAAAGGCTATTTCAGATCCTAAAGGCTATTAAACATTTTATTAAATATGGATATATTTAAATCTATTGACAAAATATATTTATTATACTATACAACATTTGATGACTATATTTTTTCTCTTTACATATATGACTTTTATCAAGTTTTCTATTTTTCAAAAACTCACATTTTGCCTCTAATATTATAAAAAATGTAAAGAAGTATTCTGGGTTTACATTTAATGTTACATTTATTAGTTTAGATTATACATAATCCTTAAAATTATATTCCTAGAGTTTTTGACACAGAAATTAAAATAGACCATTAACCAGTTTAACAAATTTGCCATATGCTATTTTTAGAAGACAGGATTGAGCAAAAGTAGGTTTACAGTTGTTCATATTGAAAATAATACAGTCATAAATAGTAATACAAGAATAAACTCTGCTCCACATACAACTGTAAATTTACTTCTATCAAAGAACAAAATTTGGAAGGTTTTTTCTCTGTGATAGCAAACATTTTAATTGCACTTCAAAAGGAGATTTCTCATAGTTTACCAACTTCAGAACACTATATTCTGGCTTTTTTCAAAGAAATCACTCACCAGATGTTTGAAGTTCCTTGTATACACATTTGTGCCTTCAGAGGTAAATTTATAGGCTATATTCACTGGAAAACAGCCCTTCCACAAAGGGAATGTAAATTTCATGCTGAAAAATGTATCATATATTTTTCCCAAAGGAATTTTAGTACCAAACTTATTCTTGAAATTACCAATTAAAGTGGCCAAGCTTTTTTTTTTTTTTAAAGGACTGGAAAAAAGTAAAATAAACTTTCCAAATATCCCCTACCTAAAAGATCATTTTGATACAACAGAAATATAAACCTTAGTCAAAGAATTGCAATACTTCCAAATTGTACATACACTGGAAAAAACTACATTCATAGAAAGAAACTACTTGACATTTCTGGATGGCTCTGCATAGCCTGTCTACTTGGTATGCATGGCTCCATAGAGACATGTTAAAAATCAAAGGCGCTTATAACCCAGTTGTAGTCTCTTTGTAGCATATTTTTCAGATATTGGAAATGAACAGGAATATTTACGTGCAGGTCAGAGCATAATGTGGTAATAATAAAACATACTTAATGGGAAAACATCATACATTTAAGCATCTGTCATTTCTCAAAATGTTTTCTTGACAGAAAACTCAAATACAGTATTTTTCAGATAAAAAAAATGATATTTGGAAATCCCAAGTTTACTTAGAAACCAAAATTTTAGTTTACCAATAATGGAAGGTACTAAAATGTCAAAATATTTCTTCCCAATCTGAATTAAACCTTCCCTATACTAGGAAAGAAGATTCCCACAACTTTGCATGGGGAGGTACAGAAAAGGAAGCAAAGCATAAAAGTATATCACTTTTACTGAGAATGACATATATAAAACACTTGATAAAGTAGTTTACTCTTAAACAACAAACATGCTCCTTATCCTTTCTCTTATCATTGAGGCTTCCCACATACAAGGTTATAGTAATGAAATTCTATAAAACAGGTTAAAGAAAGTAGTGTGCCATAGAGCAACTCCTAGACAATACTCAACAAAGCTGGGGAGGGGGTGTAGGTATAGATATGTCCCTCTGCCTCCAGATTGGACATCCATCCACACTCAAGTTGCATATTTATGCCATTCTTGTTACACACCCTGAGCTCCAGAGCTCTCAGAAATGATAAAGCAGGTTTCTACATGGTTGTAACCAATCCTATGCTTGCTGTTTGATTCACTTATTAAACTAATGCATATATTTGAATCCCTTCCATAAATACTAGGCTCATTACAATGACATGCAAGAGTCATTTCTAAGACATGCAAATTGTATTCCTTATAGAAGACATTTATCCAGAACCTTAAAAGAACTATATATAACAAGATGTATCCATATTTGACACTCAGATACAAGAAGAAAATAGTTCTAGCAAACTTCCAGGAAAAAGTCACTTTTCTTCCAGCAGTTTTCCAAGTAGGCTGACAGGACAGAGCACATGGTCCAGCCCACTGTTCGAAAGTACTTCTTCATTAGTTGTGATGGCATGGGCAATGGAGCAAGGACAGTTAGATGCCAGTACAATAATGAAAAACAATGAATCATCACTGGAACTTTGCAAGGAAGCACATTTTGCAATTAAACCTATTTTGTTGAACAGAAAAGAACATCAAGATAAAGTTGTTCTGCTTTAGAATATATGCAAAATAGTCTGCTTTAATATAAAATCACAAACAAATAATACACTACAAAGAAGGGTTCCATAAACAAAATTACTATGTATTCACATACTAATAGCTCATTTATGTTGTTAAAAATACTTATTGGGTAGTATCCTGCGCAAGCATTGTTCAACAGATACAATAATTACACTGTAATTCCTTCCTTCAAGGAATCATACTCCAGAAAAATGTAATGTGCCACTATAGAGCTATGGATAAAAATCATTGATATTAACAAGAAAATGAGAGCATAAGAAAAAACCATAAAGGTAATCTGATAGAAAGAACAAATAATACCATGTAATGCAAATTTGAGAAGTCTCAAGGTTTAATAATTCAATTCCTGGGATGAAGAAATAAAGACAGATGGAGGGAGGGAGGTTGATTCTTTCCACTTCCTAGTCTCGTATTACTTTCTTAAACTTGTTTTATCCTCTACAGAGAGCGCAGACAAATCTCATCCATCCCCATTTCTCTTATTCGGGCAATATGATTCCTAGCAGTATATTCAAATTTAATAACAAATTCACCTACAAGGAAAACCGTCACTTTGCCATAAAGAGATTTTACTTTTACCTGAGAAACCTTCCAGTAAGATGAAGTCAATGAGAACTGTTAGTCACCAACAGAATAGTTTTTCACTTGAGTTTAAATTTACATATTGTACACTTTTGCACTAATTTTTAAAAGTTTTTCTGTTTATTCAGTCTAACAGCAAAATACATTTTACAAAATTCAGAACACAGTTGTCAAACAGATAATATTCATCAAAGCACAATAATGCACAAAGCTGTGTCCAGACTACTATCGGCTTAGCCTCATAAAGTATGTAAATCTAGAGTATCTATTTCCAACACCAAGTTATGTTAATTAGAATTCATTCTATCTCTCAGGAAACTATAAGGATTCTTCTACTTGAACACTCTGTGCTCAACAAACAAACTTGGTAATTTAACCATTTATTTATGGCATGTTTATAGTATTATAGAATTTTGACTTAGGCATTTAAATGCTGGAACTTACATGCTTGATTACTTCTTTAAAACATACTATATCTCCATAGAGACTTCTAAAACCATTTAAGCACTCCTCAATAGCCAGGATAGAGTTAGGCTAACTGACCATGAAATATCTGATTGTGTACTTCACAGACAATATTATCCATTTCTTATTGACACCTTTGTCACAGTGAGAATAGGGCTAAGCAAAGCATTTGGGCTGCAAAAGATCTATTAGCTTGTTTATGGAGCCTGGAAAGAGATTTTCTCTTGTGGGGTATCACCTTCAAATTCACCAGAACCAAATGCTCAGCTTCAAACATTTGGAATTGCAAATCTCTCTCCCTACAGTGGCACCTTTTAACTATGAGTAAGTCAATATTTCAGTGGAAAGAGCATTTGTGCACCAGAGCCATGCTCTAGACAATGCTTCAGTCCTTCCCTTCAGTCCTGCAACGGGTGCCTGCTGGCCAAGATGCCAGAGTAGTTAGAATCCGAGGAGGTCCAGTCAGTGTCATCCTTCTCCCCTGAGTTCTGAACTACAGGAGACCATTCTGTGTGGTATGGGCCCAACTCCCACTGAGAGATGCACAGGACCCACACCCAATGGAGAGATTCTGCTGTGGGGAATCAGACCTGCATTGTACCTAGACTGCTGTAAAACTTGCTTTTGCTTAAAACTCCCTCACCCTGAATTGAGGCAGCAAATGTTTACTGAATATCTTTAAAGTAACTTCCTAAAATCCATGCTAAACCTTCAAGGATGAGAATAACCAATTCAACCACTTTTCTCTTTGCATTTGCAAATATCCTTCTTCTGTGATGTGATTAGCAACATTCTCTCCTTTGTTTTCTGTAAAGAGTAACCACCTAAAGCGAACCTCTGCATAGTAAATGAGGACCATCATGTAAAGTGCCCAGAAAAGCAATAAAAGCCAGTCAAGGCAAGGGTTGGGGCACTCTCCCCTGAGAGAGTGGCCAAAGTACTCTGAGGCTTTTTTCCTCTTGAGAGAAAAGCCATGCTGTCCCTTTTCCTCCACAGGACTCAGTAGTCCATGTGAATTTATCGTGTCTCATTCACAATGTGGCAGACCCCACAAGTCGGGGTCTGCATCAATGAACCAATTGAAAAACAAGACAAATGTAGAAGAAAAATACAAGTCCAAATACCATCCTTCTTGTTGGTAGAGGCTGAGCTGAAAGACATAGCCTTTACTGTGAGAACTTATCAGGTTGGGAAACTCCCTGCCCTCCAGATGCAGCCCTGGAGACTGACCACCCACGAGAAAGTCTGAGACTGTAGATAAGCAAGACATTTGTATAAGTCACTGTTTCCTCTCATCCATACTGGAGAGATGAAGAAAGGAAAATCCCAATTTCTTTTATTTAGGACTATTGATTGGTTAGTTCCTAACAATTGATAAATGTAGATCAATGATGTTTTCTGACAACCAGGTAATTCAGTCAACCCTACTGGAAAGGGTAATAAATCATATGTGTTTAGGCAAAATTCCTCCTCAGAGAAGCCAGCAGAGTGAAGTAGTAGCTCATGTCACAACTCACAAGAATCCACAGAGAGTTCCTGTCCCTTGATTCTATAGCATCACACAGGCTTTATACTATGGAAACTTAGAAGACAAGGGTCAGAAAAGAGAAGACCCCTGACTTTCATCCTACCACCACCCCCTAGAGGAATGGATAAGGACTCAGACGTTCTCCTCACATGCAGCATACATTCACATTTCAGGGAAGGACCCTAACCTCACTACAATTTCTCTTCTTATAGGACAAACACTAGAACAATCTTCTGGAGTGCCAGTTTTTTGCAGGAGTTCCCTGAGGAAAGCAAGCTGCTCACCACCTGGAGATCACATATTCAGGGACAACCAGCCCCTACTGACAAAGGAAAGGAAACCACCAGTCCCATGGGTTACTAAGTTTGGGTGTAGCCTCTCATCCTGGGTGATAGAGGAGCCTGGTTCATTGTCCCAACTACCCAAAATGAGTTCATAGGGTCATTGTCTAAGAATTTCACCTTTCATATCACAATTTCCCTTATTAAGGAGTATGCAACTATAAAAGCAAGAGTTATCAAGTTTTCCTGCTATTATAATTTCCAGATATTCTGAAATAGAAATTAACTCATACAAATGTTTAAAGCACACTTAGTGGAACAGCATTTAAAAGGAATATTTACTTTTTTAACAGCTATACAAAGGAAAGGTAATATCTTCTTATCAATAGAAATTGGTCTCTGAGTTTTTTATAAGGAATTGTTTTACATACACAGCAAAACTTAAAGGCAATGAATTGGGAGATTCAACTCAGCTCCAACTGAATCAGGTGACAACCTATGTGGGGGGCAAAGCAAGACAGCATGACAGTACTTCAAGGGAAAAAAAACAAGCTTGAAATGGAGAGATCTTGACCCTTTCATGACAATCTAGTCCTTCAATGGAAAGATAAAAAGTTGACACCTCTTCCAATAAATAAAGTTTTAATAGGTGGTCTAATAGAGATGTGTTTCAAAAACAATATATATAATACTAGAAGAGAAATTTTCCATTCGTGAATGGTGGACACTCATTGACTAATAATAAACTCTCATTATTACTGCTTGGTGAAAATTTACTTTAATAGTACAATAACCTCTTCAATTAATTAATTCTATAACCATTTATCACAGTGTAACAGCTGCCAAAGCAGGGAAACTGTTTAGTAAAATCTAGTGCTCATTCATTTTCACACAATAGTGAGCCTCTTAGACTCTATTATACAATCATAGTTAGACCATTCACACATCCTTTCAATTACATCTATTCAATTATGCAGACCAGAAAACCACAGAGCAGCATGGCCTAGAAATGCCAGTTCCACAGAGAAATCGAAAGCAACTTCCAAAGGCACTTTACCACCCCTTACTTTCTGTTTATACTTTACACTGTTTCTTCTATTTCTTGTTTATCCTACTTTAATTGCCAGGGTTTTTCCTTCCCCTTGTTTTCTTCTTCCTCCTGTTTATTCATTATGTCTGTCAAGGATTCCAGAAGCACTGCTTGTGTAACATGGTAAATTAATAAGAAAAAACTGATAGTGCTAACATCCCCATCACTACAACAGGAAAGAAGCCCCATCTAGGAAACATGTGAAATTTTTCCAAAAGGGAGGATATAAAAATGAAGCCTCAGAAAGGTGAGGAAGAAGCTGGGTGCATGGGTCAGACCCTCTACTTCTACCAGCAGAGCTGAAAACAGTGTGGAAAACCAGGCCAGTAATGCATAAAGGGACCCAGCCCTGCTGCATATCAAGCAAATATTGTGTAACCATTTTATAGTGGTCTCCCCTGCTCAAAACAAACAAACAAAAGCCCAGAGCCCAAAAGTACTCTGTGGCTCTGCCTACCTCGGCTCTGTAAAGAGCACAGTGTTTTGGGGAGCTATACAGGCACACCTCATTTTATTGCATTGTGCTTCACAGATGTCACAAATGTTTTTCCCAAATTGAAGACCCTCCACCAGGGAAAAGATTACAATATGCTTTATTTCCAGACTTATTTTTTTATGGTGGTCTGGAACTGAACCCACAATATCTTCATGGTGTACCTGTGTATGATTTTTGAAAATTCTGAGAATGTAGACAAAAACACCAAAACATGTCTAACATTTACTTTCTTATGTCCTTGAAAATTGGGGTACTAAAATTGAAATAATTTGATTTCAAAACATGAGTGATACAATAATGTAACAGTGGGAAAATGTAACCCACTCCACCATTCTTTTGACATTGTTTCTCTAAGTGCTGACTCTGACTAGTAGCTTGTAGATGAACAGGCTGTTTGTATAAGAATCCTAGGAACTACCTTCAAAAGATACAGACTCCAACCTCCAGGCATCCCAACTCTGGGAAATTTGGGAAATTTGCTGACCTCTGACCATGGAGTCAGGCTGATGTAAAGTTAGAATGACGTGAAACCAGGATGACTAAACCAGAATGATGCACACCAGACCATCGCTTGCCTTATCAGAGTGGACTGTGTCGTCTGCACATAGAGAACTTTGCAAACCTCTTCCTTGATCTCTTTGTTCTATTCCTCTCTCCCTCCTTATAAAAGCCTTGGCCTTCACTGAGAGAGGGAGATGGGATCTGAGATATGAATCCCCCATCTTCCCAGTAAATGGGCTTTGAAATGTGAGCCCTCCATCTTCCAGGTAGCATGCATCTGAAAATAAACCACTTCCTTTTACATCAGCACCTGCCTCTTGAGTATTCATAGCAGCAAGAAGTTGGATCTGCTTTTGGTTGAAATAATTCTTAAACAAATAATTGTGAATAAAATTTGTATTTCTCTTTTAAAGATAACCATCAGTACCAAAGGAGTTAAGTGCTTCCTGTGTCATAAGAATTATAGAGTGAATCATCTCTGTCCTAAATTTTAACTCAATTGAGACTATATTAAAAATATATAATTTCTAACCATCAATGTATCAGTCAAGCCAAAGCATAAGTAAAAGTAGCAGCCTATAAGATGCCAATAGTAGCATTTCATGTCACTCAAGTGTGGGCAGATGAACTGAACTACCTGCATTCAGTGGAGACCAAACATGGTATGGTTTTGTCTTCAATAACCACCCTTTTGAATCTCTGTTTCCAACCTCTTAAAAAAAATCTGAGCCAGAGTCTCTAAGTTTCTAATCCTGCCCAAATTTAACCTTGAATTTCATATTTAATAAGCACCACCCTCTCTAAACTTGGGCTCCTTGTGCTTCTTCTTCCTACCTCCCTTTTGTGGTTGTAACTTTGTCTTTGATGAAGCAGAAAGTAGGGAGAACTTAGACAAAGGTGCCAAAAATATTGTTACCTACCTTGCATGGTTGTCTTCTCTCAAAAACATTCTCTCTGTAATGGGCGTTGAAACACTTGCTTTAGTGAGCAGAACACAGGTGAATTCTAT
This sequence comes from Tonatia bakeri, assembly GCA_004024845.1. Lineage (NCBI taxonomy): Eukaryota > Metazoa > Chordata > Mammalia > Chiroptera > Phyllostomidae > Tonatia > Tonatia bakeri. The sequence continues at coordinate 38,793 of PVIA01011774.1, forward strand.
CAGGTGTCTATTTAAGGATACCTCCCCACCGCGTCACCTTCTGATGTGGACGACCTGTTCTGGCTCAGTGCTTCAGACTCTACCTCAAAAGACATCACTGGTAATCAAGCACACGTGGTTCCTTTGTAGCATGTATAAATTCCACTTTCTAGTGCCCTAAACAATGGATGCACAAGCTCCTCACCTACTGCTCGCTCTCTGCCTTATAGTTGCTCACTTTGCCCCACCACTGCTTATGTAATTGTGGAGCAGATCTGCAGGCAGACATCTAATCTGGGACTAAGACATCACGGTTAATATCATCCTCTTCCGGGCCCAGCCCCCAGTTCCTGTGAGATATTCTCCTCATCTCTATTTATTTTGGCTTGTGAGGGAATGGCTTTAAAGAGGGAAACTCACAGCATTCCTTGCTGGATCAAAAACTAAAAAACCACAAATAGTATCCTTTAAGCCCATAATTTTTGTCCATATCCACTGAGGGTGATGGCTGGAGTAGCAGAACCAGTTCAGCTGTCTCTCTTCATGTGACTTCTTTGCATATAATTGATCTCAAAAAATATAACATTATGTTAATTGAGGTATGCAGCATAATGATTTGACATTTACATACATTGTTAAATAATCACCACAGTAAGTCTAGTTAACATCCATCACCATATATCATTAAAAAAATGTTTCTTATGGGAACTTTTAAGATCTATCATCTTATCAACTTTCAAATATGCAGTACAGTATTATTAACTATAGTTATCATGTTGTACATGGCATCCCCATGACTTACTTATTTTGTAACTGGCAGTTTGTACCTTTTGACCCCCTTCACCCATTTTGTGTGCTTTTGTGTAATTTGTTTTACTTTTTAATTATTATATACCTTAAAAAATTTTAAACTATGCTGTCTCTAAATAGGATACAAAAAAAAAGAGAGATCTCAGGGCTTATTGATGGCTCTCTGTAAAATACAGAAGCACTTACTAGTTTTCTTGAAGTTTTAGCAAAAATTCAAAAATAAGACGTAGAGTTTTTGAACCCTACAGAAGTTAGTCATGCTCCCTCACGCAGATGTCCAGGCAACTAAGATAAACAGCATTCTCATATCTTTGAGTGGGCCTGCATGCATAGAATGAACCTCCATTATATAACCTGAAGGTCAGGATTGGAACCCTGCCAGCTTTGTGTGCATTTAGTATAAAAGGGAGTTGGGACTCCCGGCCAGCGTGACATGAAGAGCAATGTGTGGCTGGTGGTGTTCGTGGATTGCCCCACCCCAGAATAAAGGCACATCGGCATCACGATGGCTCCATGAATTTTCTTCCATCTGCCAGAATCCCATGTGAACCTGTCAGGCCTTGAATGGTCACAACACACAAGAAAAGTACAATTCACTATCCTATTACACATTGTTAGTCAAAATTTGGGGAAGATGAGAATTTTCTGTGGCTTCATTTATCCCAGAATTATTAGGAGGCCACAGTTTGTTTGTTTTTTTCTTTACAAACTAGGAGGATTTATAAAACAATTTCATTGCTGTATTGAAAAAGACAGTTCTAGAGGGCACAAGCAGTTAGCAGTCACTTTGATGAAGAGCCACACCTTCATCTTTTCCATTTTCTTCAAGTCTTTATAAAAGCAAATGGACTTGATTGGGAGTAAGGGGGAGAAAACTGTACTTGAACATTCATTTAAATAAAAAAAAAGCAAATGGAAATGATTATGTGACTATAGAATCAGCCTCCTTCCTCTTTGAAAGGAAAAAACATGAAATGAAAAGTATGAACTCGGGGGGAAGACGGCGGCTTTGGAGGAGGAGTCTTGATCCCCCTCTCCAGTGCTCGAGGGAGAATTTGGCTGATCTGAGGAGAAACAGAGCAGGAGACCACCGATATCACAACATTTATGAAAATAGGGCATCAGAAGTTATCCAGATATTGAATGAACAGACGGTAGGAGGCCGGAAGGGACCCGTGCTGGGCGCAGACAGCGCCCTCACCCCTGGGTCTGTCTCTGGGCGCCTGGGAGAGTGGAGTCACCACCCCGCCCTGTCCCCAGTCAGGGGTTGGAAAGCAGAAGCACAGGAGTTGTGTGCACCCACGGGGAACAGTGAGTACCCAGTCTGCCGGACCAAGAGATGCCTTGCCCTGGGGGTGGAGTCCTTCCCGTGGGCGCCCGTGCACCCAAACAGGGGTGTGTGTGGTTTGGGGGAGGACTGAGACCCCACGGCCAGCTGGGAACAAAGGAAGGGCTTCCAGAGCTGAGGCGATTTGGGCACGTGCCCTGCCGGATTCCTCACTCAAACGGAGAACCCAGAAAAGACAAAGCTATTCCGGGTGCTGGGGTCTGCAGCGGAGGCAAAGGGAAGGGTGCGACCCTTCCCAAAGCCCGGAGGGTGCGTTTCGAGACCGGAGGAGAGACGGCGCTTCCCGAGAACGGGGAGCCCACGAGGGGAAGTACGGGACCCCTCGCAGTCCTGGCCCAGGCACCGTGACCCTGGAAGAGAGGCGGGGGCTCCACTGAGCGTAGAGCCTGTGGTGGCGAAGCTGGGGGAGGGGCGCAAACCCCGGCCACCTCCGCAGCTTGCGCCCTGAGCCCAGAGGGAGACAGCAATCCTTTCTGGGAAAAGCTGGTGGCCAGCCCTGAGTCTGACTGAGCTGTGTCTTCGAAAGGGGAAAGGCAGTCTCACCGCTCGCGCCTCAGCCTGCTTGTGCTGGCAGGAACAGAAACGCTGATTTGGCCAGTCAGAAACCAACAAGAGTTTTTTGTGTGTATGTTTGTTTTTTGTTTGTTTGTTTTTTAAATTTGCTTTTGTTGGTGGTGTTTCTTTGTTTATTTTTTCTTTTTCTCTCTCTCTCTGTTTTCTTCTTCTTTCTTTTCTTTCTTTCTTTTTTCTTTTTTTTCTTTTTTTCCCCTTATCCTACTAATGTTGTTTGTTTGATTTTATCTTATTTTGGTTTATTAAGCAACTTTTTATTTTTTTAAAAAAACTTTATATTTTTATATCTCTCAATTCCTTATGATTCTTTTCCATCCATCTTAGTGTTATTACTTCTGCTCCAAATCTATCTCTCCTGTAATACATCTTCTGGTTCTTTTATTTTGGTTGTTGTTGCTTGTTTGTTTGTTTTTGTTTTTGCCTGCAAATTTATATTATCTTTTTCTCTCTTTTCTGACATTTTTTTATTTCAATAGTATTTTATTTCTACATAATCTTCTTTGCTTAGTTGGTTATACTGTCGATTGATAGGTTCCCCCTATTATCACATTCACAATGTGTTGATAATTTACTGTCCCTCACGTGGGTCCCATTGGTACACCACTCAAGATTCTATGCTCCTTATTCTTGTTGTCTAGATCT